>CAXKVT010000054.1:3162500-3362500 GCA_964058875.1 Carex rostrata
ATTTAGTATTCTGAATTACGTGGCGTTACATGACTAATATGCTATGGGTAGCTAAGAGGCCTCCCGTGCTACGGCTCAATATTAGACTTTTCAAAATCCTAACGGTCGATCCGAACCGTTCATCTTGTTCTCCATATTAATATGTGTTTGGAGACCAAATTTTACATTTTTTGGAAATTTTTTACTATTTTTTTAGATTTATTGAATATCGCTGTTTTTTATGGTCCAGATTTGTCTGAAAAATAGCAATTTTCAATAAATCTAAAAAAATAGTAAAAAATTTCCAAAAAATGTAAAATTTGGTCTCCAAGCACATATTAATATGGAGAATAAGATGAACGGTTCGGATCGACCGTTAGAATTTTGAAAAGTCGAATATTGAGCCGTAGCACGGGAGGCCTCTTAGCTACCCATAGCACCGTAGCCAAGTCCTCTATATATATATCTATATATATATCTATATAGATTAAAAAATAGTAAAAAAATTTCCAAAAAATGTAAAATTTGGTCTCCAAGCACATTTTAATATAGATTAAATATCTAACAGTTTAGATCGACTATTTGAACTTTAGAAATCAGAAAATCAAGTTGTTTGTTCCTGGGGCCATGCAAAAATGTTTTGAGCTTAGTCATTCTCTATATATATGAGTAAGGCTACCATGCTTTGCAAATTAAAGTGGTTGTTTTAATTTGAGCATATCTCTAGTTTCAAAGTTCAAAATGTCGATCTGAACCGTTCAAGTTGATATTCTGGACCATCAAAAACAGTGATTTTCAAAAATTCTAAAAAAATAGTAAAATTTGGTCTCCAAGCATAATTTATATGGATATCAACTTGAACAGTTCGGATCGACATATTGAACTTTGAAATTAGAGATATGAGCGCAAATTAAAACACCCACTTTAATTTGCAAAGCATGGTAGCCTTACTCTCTCTCTCTCTCTCTCTCTCTCTCTATATATATATATAGAGAGAGAGAGAGAGATAGGCTAATATACAATCGATTATTCGTAGCCTCCCGTGCAACCAA
This sequence comes from Carex rostrata, assembly GCA_964058875.1. Lineage (NCBI taxonomy): Eukaryota > Viridiplantae > Streptophyta > Magnoliopsida > Poales > Cyperaceae > Carex > Carex rostrata. The sequence continues at coordinate 3,163,532 of CAXKVT010000054.1, forward strand.
GTCGTTTTTCGATTTTTAAAGTCCAAATGATCGATCCAAACAGTTAGATGTAATCTCCATATTAAAATGTGCTAGGAGACCAAATTTTATATTTTTTGGAATTTTTTACTATTTATTAAGCCACTTTGAAAACTGCTGATCCAACGGTAGCTTCTGATTTTACTGTTTGTTAAACCACCATTGGATCAGCGATTTTCAAAGTGGCTTAATAAATAGTAAAAAAATTTCAAAAAATGTAAAATTTGGTCTCCTAGCACATTTTAATATGGAGATCACATCTAATGGTTTGGATCGATCATTTGGACTTTAAAAATAAAAAAACGACTTGGTTGCACGGGAGGCTACGAATAATCTATTGTATATTAGCCTATCTCTCTCTCTCTCTCTTTCTCTCTCTCTCTCTCTCTATATATATATATATATATATATATATATATATATATAGGAATATGCTAGCATGCTATGCAGAGCATAGAGCCCCTCCATGCAGCCTTGGATTTTGACTTTTCAAAATCCTAACGGTCGATCCGAACCGTTCATCTTGTTCTCCATATTAATATGTGTTTGGGGACCAAATTTTACATTTTTTGGAATTTTTTTACTATTTCTTTAGATTTATTGAAAATCGCTGTTTTCAGCAAATCTGGACCATAAAAAAACAGCGATTTTCAATAAAAAGTTGTCTCTATTTTGAGAATTCTTTTTGAATAATAATTATTAAATAACTTAAAGTTTTTGTTTTTTTTTCAAAAATAGATACAACTTTTCATAAATTAAATGTCCTAGAAGGATCACAATATTTTCTAGATTACATAGAAGTGACTTTTGAACCGGGATCAATAACTCAGAATCTAAGCATTTTTATTTTTTTTCCAATAACACAAAGAAATATATTAATTTTTCTTACAGCCGCGAAAAATCCGGCCTGAAAAATATTGATCCGGGTTATTTGTTACAGTCTTTCTAATAAATCAAATTATATTGTATTCCATCTATTTTCAAAGAAATATATCCAACATTTCTAATATTTCAATACAAAAAATAAAAAATAAAAAGAAATTTCTGTTTTTTTTTTAAAAAAAAAAAAATTGAATTACAGTTCCAGCCCGTGAAAAAATTCCACGGGTGGGGTATTTTTAAAATTTTTATTAAACTTTGGTTATTATTATTAAAATAATTTTTTAATGGAGTAAAAATAAAAATATCGGAAACATATTCATTGAAATGGACATTTATGTGTTTTTCCAAAAAAAAATCAAAGGAAAAGAAACGAAAAGACTAAATGCATGGTCCACAATCTAAGTCAATGGTACGAGCTAGTGACAATCAATAGTGATAGCTGTTTTATTCAGGACCGGTACGGTCCATTCAATATAATCAATAGGAGATATTTCTTTTCTCCATTGACAGCTAGGCTTGAGGAAGCATACGCATATTTCTTTTCATTTTGTAACCCAATGGATGCATTCTTAACTGCAAAAGAAATAAATTGTAAAAAAAAAAAATTCTAGTATAAAAGCTTGTCAGACCGTCATGATTTTGTAGAACATTTTATTTATGGGAATTTAATATAAAATAATATAAGGCATTAGAATAAAGGGCGGAAAAAAATTTTGGAATACAATCCCCTCATTGGACACCATGTGTCTCGTTATAAATTGGCCATAGAGAATCCAAGGTGTAGCTCGAATTTTTTAATCCAAAAATTTTAATTAGCTCTATACCTTTTTATTTTTTTATTTGCCGCCCTTTCTATACCCTTTTGTCTTTGCACCTGATCATTGGGCTTGATTTGAATATGTGGCCCATTTGTTTTAGAGGCCGAGCTTGAACCAACAAATAGGGTTCATGAATTCTTAAAGCCCATCTTGTCCTCTACATTTTCACAAGGTCAGGTCAGTGTTACTTAACTTGTCAATAATTTATCAGTGTCAAAAGAATCAGATAAGACAAACTATGACGTACCAAAAGAGGATATCCAATGGTCAAAAGGAAAAATTATCTCATATATGACATTTTGGCAAATTGGCTTTTAATTTGCTGCCCAGACAAGACAATATCCTTTTGGTCATTAATTATATGGAATTTTGGATATACTTCTTTTTTTTCCTTTTTTGATGGTTGGCGGCAAGTTGTTGTCAACAAATTTTATATAGAAAATAGAAAGTTTATTTACACTGAATCATAGTTATAGAAATTAGAAACTAAAACATAGATATTTTGCGCCCGCCCCCCCTTCCTCCGCACAAACATCACTTATCAAAAGTGGGTGGCAACTGGCAAGTCATTTTCACTGAGCGTAAGCAGGTAAATAATTTCAATAGAGTAAGCAATACTGCGCCATAAAGTTGTGAGGATAAGGCCAATTTTGATAAGTGATGTTATCCTCTTAATTTGTTCTCTAAGATAATGCTAAATTATAACACTTGTAATAATATAACACATTGGGGAAAGAAAATACACTCTCACATGACAAAAAATGGTCTCTCTTCAGGAAGTGATCTTTACTTTATCGCAGAATCTGTCACTGCTCTGTATCTCTCTGGTATCTATCTTCATACTTTGCTTCAGCGTAAAGAGAAAAACTTCTCAAAAGGCCGAGAAAAGGTGATACCTTCGCCTCCAAAGCTTCCATTCATAGGAAACATCCACCAACTAAGCTCTCTTTACCATCAATAATCTCTCTTTTCACTCTCTCTGAAATATGGGTCCCTCATGCTACTTCATTTTGGTGAAGTACCATGGCTTATTGTTTCATCATCTGATATGGCATGTGCGATCCTGCGGACCCACGACCTCACCTTTGCTACTCGGCCTTCTGCTGTTGTCAGTGACATCATCCGTTTTGGTGACTTGGCATTTGAGCCTTATGGTGAGGATTGGAGGCAATTGAAAAAGATCTTCACAATCCATTTAATGAGTACCAGGAAGATTGCTTCCTACAAAACAATTAGAGAGGAGGAAGTTGGTAATTTGATTGCGAAGATCGGTGACCATGCCTCCATGTCGAGTAGTGATCCTATTGAATTAAGCAAGGTTTTGTTCTCATTTATGAATGATGTTGTTTTTAGGGTTGTTTCTGGAAAATTCATTATGGAAGAACGGATGTATGCCATGGTTCGACAAATGTTATCAGAACCGGACCGGACATCGAACCGGTAGACCTCCGGTTCATTGGTTCATTGGTCGGACCAGCGGTTCAACCGGTTCAATTACTGGTTTTTTAATACAATTACAACTAATATCCTGAAATATCAACAAGTTATTTAATTTTTCTTGTCTAAGTCCTTATAAGATAAACCTTCTTTTAAAAAAAAAAATTGGTAGCAACAGCCAATGAATATAGTTAAAGGGAAAATAAACCAGCATCTAATTAAATTTAAAAACAAAAAGTTACGATTCTTAAAAAAAGACACCCGGCATTAATCACCCCCTTGGACATTACTAAATCAACCTTCTTTTTTTCTTCTTTTGTATGCAAAGCACTCTTAATAGATGGTTGAGCACCGGATGTGGTACGAGACATGAAGTTGTCGTCGCCGTCTTCGTCATTAGTAAGATCTATAGGAGATAGGTCTTCGTCAGAATGAATTTGTTCATCTACTTCATTTAACCTTTATTTTTTGTTGACAAGTTCATCAATCTTTTGTTGCATTTGCAAATGGACAAATATATTTTTCTTAAGATTAGTTGCCGATATAGTCCCTGCAAAACAGTAATGATTAGGTTCTTCAAAAATATACTTAAAACAAAGTTTCATAATTTTCTTTGAAGTAAAGATAAATATGGCATGTCAAAACTAACTGGTACATAGAAAAAAGAAAAACCAAAAACTCCACTGTTTTGGAATTTACGGTTTCATGCAAAAGTACCAACCTAAGTCTAGAAGCACCAACTGACTATATCTATTAGGTCCAATACTACCACCTGTACAATTACCAGTACTAAATTGATATTATTCCGGTTTGTATGAAGACCTAATTCCCAGTACCAGTATCAAGCCGACTTGACTTGGATTTGATAGGGCCTTATATTAGCTTTTGTAATTATACATCTCATATTTCACATCTTTGATGATAATGACATGTACTTTTCAATAAAAGAAACTAGAATATGATTATACAACATAATAATTGTAATACTAATAACTAATTATCAAAAATGTTCTTCCTTCAAAAAGATTATTGCAAAGAGTATACATGCATTGTGCATCTTGTTTACTTGATCTGCTTTCTCTTTTAGTTGGCATTTGCAATAATAGAATAGGACCTTGGTCAACCTCTGGAGCAGGTATTCAGTAGAATTTCATCACAAACAATAGTTGCTGCTAGTATAGGCCAGGTGTACTAGACAATTAGACACAATAATTGATAACTCTACCACTCTCATCAAAATCTTATTTTGGTTTAAGCATTTCATCAAACACCTTCAGTGCATTCATCTATTCAATACAATCATCTCAAAATTCAAGCTTTTCAAGTGCATGGACTTCAAATTCGAATTACATGATCAGATGAGAATACTTATAGTATTTGATGAAGGTTCTTTGGTGATTTCGTTTCAAACCTAGTCTTAAGAATTTCCTTAAGCCAAGCCTATGTGCAATACATCACAATAAATATAAGAAGAATGAAGGAGAAAAGAGATCTAATTTCTCATTTCTTTTCATCTCACCGTATGGAGAAAAGGGCAGGGAATTGAAAACCTAACGAAATTGGAAGACAGGCAAACTCAAGAGTTCTGCAAGAGGAAGATATAATATAAGAAGCAACATTCTAGCAAAATTGATTTGAACCGCGTTTTAACCCAATTTTCTCCCCATTCTGGTCTGCTTTAGAGAAAGTCAATCACATAGTTGACATGAGTGTTTCTTATACACCAGGCGTAAATACACCAATCAAATTCTGGACTGATTATTGGTACCAAAATTGCCCTTTAGCTATAAAATTTTACACACTGTACACAAAATGTAGTAATAAGGATGTTTTGCTAGCTGATGTCATACACTCACAAGGACAGGTCGTTCGGTTTAGGATAGAATTACTTGGGAGTCGATTATCAAGACTGGCTAGCTCTCCTACACATCATTAGCACAACCTCTTTTACTCTTCCACATGATTACATTGAATGAAAATGGGAGGCTTCAGGGAAGTTTTCAACACACTCCATCTACACACTTCTTAATTTTGGAGGGGTTAAACCTAGTGACTCTATGCTTTGGTGGAAATTACCAGTTCCACCAAAAATAAATTTTTTTATGTGGTTAGTATCCCATAACACAATATTGACCAAAGATAATCTTGCATTGAAAGGGTGGGTTGGAGATCAAATTTGTCATTTCTGTTCTGAGCATGAATCCATTGATCACTTATTCATAACTTGCAATTTAGCACAACAAATTTGGTTTTATTTAGGTAAAAGTCAATGGGTAATGCAACATTGGCATACATGGGACGATATCTTACATTTTGCACAGACGTTGGATTATGAACACAGAAATGGTTTCTTGATTGTTTTAAGTGCAGTTTGTTGGAGTATTTGGAAACATAGAAATGAAGTATGCTTACTAATTGTCATGTTAAAAATGCTAGATCGTTAATTTTGCTCATTAAAACCTTGTGTGGCTATTGGTCAGGTACCTTAAAGAAGAAAGTCAAAGATGCAGTTGGAGAGTGGCTTCCTGTGATTGAAGATGCTATTCCATTAGCTCAGTACATGCCCATGGAGGTGGTAGTTTACCAGCCAGCAGCCGACTCTGATGGGGGTCCTCCTGTGATGACCTAGATGCTTATGAAGACTAAGCCCCAATTTTGTCATTTAGATATTATTAGCCTCAGCCCATTACTTAGCGGCTTAGTTTTAGCTACATTAGTCTATTTTTGGAATATTGCAAGTGTTAAGATTTGGATGATATCTGTCTTGGTGTTTGTTTTGTTGTTGCGGGTTTTTGTTGATTGACTCTAAGACTGGAACAACTGTGATGGTGTAATTATCCATATTCCGATCAATGGAATGGGCATTTTGCCTTTTTTTCAAAAAAAAAAAAAAAAAAACCCGATTTTCTCCAGCGACATTTTGACAAGAACCGGCCGATAAAATCGTTTTTCACCGATACAACAGCACAGCCGATAATTTAAAAGAACCGAACCGGACAGGTGACCGGTTCCGGTTTTTTCCGGTCCAACCGACCGGTCCGGTTCTGATAACACTGGGTTCGACAGCTTCTAGAAGAGGGTTTTCAATTACTTGGACAATTTAGTATTGGTGATTTGTTTCCTTCTTTGTTATGGTTAGATAGTGTTATAGGATTAAGCAGGAGGGCTAGTAGATATAGAAATAAGTGGGACCTGTTGATATTAAAAGTGAAGAGAATAATGAGGGAAAAGATAATTTTGTTGATATTTTACTTTCTTTGAAGAATGATCCAAGCATCAGCTTCGACATCACCGTGGACAAGATCAAGGGGCTAATAGGGGTAAGCATTTCTTTATTTTTTTTTTTATTATTTTTGGAAAATTTCAAATTATTGAACTTTCTTATCAAGTCATGTACTGTCTCATCATGTTTTACTATAATTGCTAAATGGACGAAGATGACAAATTAAAGAGGGGAAAAATAATTAATTGAGAAATTTGTCAAAGCACCTTGAGTTTATAATCACATACATTTCACATTCAAATTATTCAGTATGCCTTTGCTGCTGGAATTGAGACAACATCTATTGTTTGCTAGGGTCACAGCAGAACTCGCATTAGCAAATCTCATACATTTCTTTGATTGGGAGCTGCCGAGTGGAATGACAAGGGAGAAGTTCAACATGGGTGATTCACCAGGATTTACCATGCATAGGAAGGATGACCTTCGGCTTGTTGTTATAAAAATTTACACCTTATAGATAATAGTTTTTCGCCTCATTATAGTGGAATAAGCAGTATGTTATGTAAAATAATATTTGGTAAAATATATAAGAGGATTAAGCTGGTATGTTCTGACAATTGATTAAACTGAGGTAATGCCAACATTTTCTTATTTTTTTATATGATATTTTGGGTAATGACCAATATTGGTAGTTGGTACTATCAGAAGTTCAGAACAAACATGTTCCTTTATCATCATTCCACAATATTTTCTCAGGTTTATAATCACTACCTACCAAATCCAAAGAGTTCATACCTGTCAAGATCTGCTGTGTAAACAGCAATTGATGCTGACAAACGGTTGGTACCTCTTTGCATTTGGTCAGGAATCTGAGAGAACATGCACTCTCTTTGGTTACCCCTCTGTGTGTTTAGTGAGCTAGATTTGCATAAAAGAGCAAGTATATAAGAGGAATTAATATTAATTTTATTATGTCCATGCTATTAAGTTTGTTTAGCTGCATATCAGCAGGGAATTGTAGAAATTTCGTCAAACACCTTATAGGTACAACCAAAATCCGCAATCAGATAAGTGTCAAATCCAATTTAATTTTCATCACCAGATCAACAACAAACGAGACATATTTCATTCAAGTAAATCTGCAGAAATTAGACATTGAAATGCGACTTGATATCTTGCACACATGCCAAGAAAACAGATTCTAACACGCAATGAGTTGCAACAAGAGAAGTGTGAAGGAGGATCTAACCAAAATAACATAAAAATGGTGGAGAATTGAGAAGGCTTTTCCTCTTTGCATCAGGAAACTGTATTTGGATTTAACTTACCAGGTACTGTAAACTCCCTCTCCTCTCTCTTCATTTCTTTGGTCTCTGCGTCTGGTCCAATGGGCTTGGTGTGAATATATAGCCCATTAATTTTAGAGGCCGAGCTTGAACAATCATATTCGGTTTGGGATTCTTAAAGCCCATCTTCTCCTCTACATTTTCACAATACCAAGTCAGCGCTACTTTGCTTGTCGATTTGAATAACGATGTTCTTAATTAAGCTCTTCTTAATGATTTTAACATCAAAATTTATTTTATTAGTTTTGAATGATGAATTTAAATCATTGAAACCGATTAACTTTGATCTACTTTACTAATGGTTAGTTTACATACAAAATTAAAAGAACTCAAATTAATTTAGCTTAAAATTTTAATTAAAATGTGATAAAAAATTAAAATCACTTCACTGGCCAGCTTCTTTGCAGTGCCGCCCCCTTCTACTATTTTGCTCACCCCGCCAAAGCCTTTCTTCTCTCTTCTTGCGCCGCCCCAATTTCCCTTCTCTCTGACCGGTCGGAGGTGAGGGTGAAGGAACCAGCACCCATCGTGGTTGTGGCCAGCCTTGTGGCAGTGGTCACACCGCTCGGTGCTCGGGGCTCCCTTCCCTTTGGCCGCGTCCCTGTAGTTAGGGTTTGAGTGTTGTACCTTGAAGGCTTTGTTCTCTTGATTCTCTGATAGGCAAGGGTTCATAAGGGCTCGCCTAGACTCCTCTTGGTCGATTCTTGCAACGACATCATCAAAACTTGGCATCTCAGTTGAGGCCAAGATTGAGATCGAATCGCATCATAGCTCGGATCGAGTGCCCCCAGATAAGTAAAAATTAAGTCTTGCTCAACTCTTTTTTGTGTTTCAATTGGGGCTGTGGTTGGTGGTAGATAAATGTTGAGTTCTTCCCATTTGGACATGATTTCGGTTACCAATTCTAAGGTTACCTGTTCGCCCATCCATCCTAGTTTGTTTAATTTTGCATAATTTGGCGAATTTTGGATAGAGATCTGTTTAATTATCCATGCCATGCTGTAAAAGTAGGGTCTTGTTTGTATATTTTGAATTGCATGTCTCTTATGCATCCATAAACCATTTTTACTTTAACCAAGTACATAATTTAAATGGATTTTCCATTTTAAACATTTTTTAACCAGGATGACGGGTCACCAGTCTCAATATTCTCTCTTTCAGGGAGTAGTTCACAAGACAAGCATTTAGCTGCTGGTCGTAATTATGGCGTAAAGAGATTACAGACAGTAAGTCTCTTGCTGCATTCTACTCAGAGGTAATTCAACTCGCTGTTAATCTCTCTTTCTTTCTCAACATATAGCTTATATGCACAACTAATTCTGAATAATGAGGCCGTGAATAGCTGTGAATAGCCCCATGCTGGTAACTATTACTGTTCATGTTATCTGAATCTCACTAGGCTTGTTAAAGGCTCAAAACTTTTTGTTGCTCGACACTTCCTAATAGGAAAATAATGTACCTTTTGTAGCAATATGACTGGTTAGTGGGAGCCCAATTAATGTATCTTTTGTACATTAATTTCCTAGATAGCTGGAATTTGTATCTGCCTAATTACAAGGATTAAGCTAGATAATTGGTACTAATAAGTAATGACATAACTTCTACATCTTGGATTCCTCTACATAATTGGTACTCAATCTCTAATTTTCTTAAAAAAACACCAGATATGCCAGCTACAATTTCAGAAAACATACTAGAAGTCTAAAAGTTGAAAGCTTCAAATGGATGCTGCTGTTTAATTTGTTGTTACTGTTACTTCGCTAAAATTGGGATCATATGGCTTTTGCAATATTGAAATTCTGTTTTATGGTGCTAGCTTGATTTTGTTGCATATAGTGCCTTATTTTTTAAACTAGGCTTTCTATATATGTTCATTTCTATTCTGTTTGTAATTTTTATTTTTGTTGTTTTTCAAGTCATTAGTATTTCTTTTGTAAAATAGGAAATGATGGCAGGGAGATGGGTACACTTCTCGTATAGGTAATAGGTGCATCTCTTTTTTCTCAAAAAAATATTTTTATAGAGGCAAGTAGTACAGACTGGTATAATACCAGCATACCCAAATGCCAGTGAGTGATTTAAAATTTTCTCTGTATTTAGATTTCTCTTCTACATTAGTGTATATTGTTCTTATGAAGATTTATACAATTTATCTCATGACCTTTACAGTGCTTGTTCCTTTCATTTTGCTGAAATACACAACTGAAGGGTATTTTTGGTCTTTTAACCTGCCTGTCTTGTGATTTTTGCACAGGACAGCCCATAAGTCCAAATTTCTTGTTCTTTATACCAAAATTCTCAGTAGGATGCAACCTATACCCTTGATTTATTTCATGTTTTTCTGTATTTTTTAGCCATGGTTTCTATTAACTTTTATAAGAGGAGAGTTTCAGCCTAGTACCAGTTTTTATTTGCTGACAACCTTTTTTGTAAAATTTGTACAGGGCAGACTACAATTCTGATTTGGGTGTTCTCGGTACCAAAAGTTTCAGGAAGGCACAATCTATATCCTCGAAAAGTTTCAAGAAATTAGAAGACCTAATTCTATGTTTATTACGTTGAATAGGCCTCATCAATTGAATGTCATCGCTTCTCGGGTAGTATTATCCTTTATATTAGTTATAGGTTGCAAGAAAGAGAAGCATTTTTTATTTAAGTCAAGTAAATAGATTTTAGATGCCAATTAACTTGGATAATTTGGTGTTTTTTGTGTGTTTTGTGGATATATGGCATGTAATTTGGATAATTTTGAATGGCAATTAACTTGTTTGGTGTCTTTTGTTTGTAATTGTGGCATATTAATTTTTTAACGTCAATAAATGTTGAATGGTAATATATGGCTAGCAAAAATATGGAGGCTAGCCTAGAATCAAACAAAACCATGTCCAACACTGACTGTTTTTAAAGCGTCAGTGTTGGTATACAACACTAACTATTTTTTAAAGCGTCAGTGTTGGTACTCAACACTGACGGTTTTTAAAAGCGTCAGTGTTGGCGTTCAACAGTGACGCTTTAAAAAGCGCCAGTGTTGGCGTTCAACAGTGACGCTTTAAAAAGCGTCAGTGTTGGCGTTCAACACTGATGCTTTAAAAACAGTCAGTGTTGAACCCAACACTGACTGTTTTTAGAGCGTCAGTAAAATGTAACATTCACTGGCGCTGGCTTTATTGACGCCGCTATAACAGTCGGTGTAGGGGTATTTCAACCGTCGGTGAAGGAGTTTTTTGTACTAGTGACATCTCCCCTTCAAGACACCCTATTCACCATCAACTGTACTGTTTGTTCTTTATCAGTAAAAACTTTCTCATTTTTACATTTCCAAATCATCCAAATAGTGAACATCAATATTATATTTCCAATTATACTCCAAACCATAGATAGAGCTTCTATATGAGGAGGGTTCAAATGCCTCCATGTTTTTGTGCCTCCATCGTGCCTCCATCTCTCTCCTTCATTTTCAAAGTTCAAACAGACGATTTGAACCGCTCAACCTAACCTCCATACTAAAATATGTTTGGAGACCAAATTTTATATTTTTAGGAATTTTTTTACTTTTTTTTAGATAGGTACAAAATCAGTAAATCTGAACCATCTAAAAACAGTATTTTTGTACCTATCTATATGATTATGTATTTTTAATTAATTTTAATCGTGATCTCTGATAACAATTTGATGATGTGATGATTTTTTATTTTTAAGTATCAATGATATCAAATAATAGCTCGATTCGAATCTAATATCAAATATCATACAACAATTCAATATCAACATATAATATGTTATCAAAAAACATAAATAAAAAGTGTTATTGTGTATATGTATAGGATACACACACACACACACACACATTCATATATTATATATCGGAAATATATTCTAAATTGTCCACACCAATATGTATAGAAACAAAGAAAGAGAAATAAGGAAATTAAAAAAAAAATGATTTCCATTGTGATCTGTATAGAAACGAATAAGTAATGAAACAATAAATAAGAAAACGGAAGGTGGAGTCTTCTCAATTGAAGAGGAGAAATATGGAAACAAAAGAAAATAATAAGGAAATTGATAAATATATTGCTAAATTTCAGAATTTATTTAATTTTAATTGTAACATATCGTGTGGCAGCATATGTGGTGTGTATGTTTTTAACTAAATTTAGACTTCTATACATAAAACAGATTCATTTAATCAAAAGAAGACAAAATATATAATTGGAGAGCTGAGATCAAATCTGAAGTTTCATCTCTCAATCGTAGCCGTTAGTGGATCGGACACCCAACGTGCTTAATAATAGAATAGAGAAATAGAGATTCACTTGCTCTTTTATGCAAATCTAGCTCCACAAACACAGAGAGGATTAAATGCAAAGAGGTACCAACTGTTTCTCAACATCAATTGATGTTTATACAGATCTTGACAGGTAAGAACGCTTTGCATTTGGTTGGTAGTTACCAGAGACCTAAGAAAATATTGTAGAATCATTATGAATGAACTAGTTCATTGTGATAGTACCTAGATTGATCATTACCCAAAATATTATACTGAAAATGAGAAATGTTGGTATTACCTGAGTTTAATCAATTGTCTGAACATACCAACATAATCCTCTTATATATCTTAACAAACATTATTTTACATAGAATGCTGCTTATGCCTCTACAATGAGGCTAAAAATTATTGTCTTATCTGAGGTGTAAACATTCTTAGTTCTTCACAACAAGCCAAAGATCATCCTTCCTTTTAACAGAGAATCCCGGTGATTCACTCATGTTGAACTCGTCCCTTGTCATTCCACCAGGCAACTCCCAATTAAAGTGATGTACCAGATTTGCTAATGCAAGCTCTGCCACGGCTGTAGCAAACAATATACCTGGGCAAATCCTGCGTCCTGATCCAAACGGGATGAACTGAAAATCATTGCCCTTGTAGTCTACTTGGCTACCAATGAATCTTTCTGGCATGAACTCCTCGGGCACCTCCCATGATTTTGCCTCCCTCCCAATAGCCCACGCATTGATTAGGACTTTGGTTCCTTTAGGAATAGTGAAACCATTTATTTCGCAATCTTCTATCGATTCCCTTGGAATCAACAAAGGGCCAGGAGGATGTAGCCGTAGGGTTTCTTTGATCACTGCTTTTAAGTAACTCATTTGGTCTAAATCTTCTGATCTCACCATGTCACCATGCTTTACTATTCCTCTAACCTCTTCTTGCAGCATCTTCATATGTTTAGGATTTTTAATCAGCTCTGCCATTGCCCAATCTATGGTGATGTATGTTGTATCAATTCCAGCACTAAATGCGTCCTGAATAATTTGATTGTGATATGTATATAGTTAGAAACTCAAGGTTCTTGAGAAAATAGCATAATAAATTATTTTTCTCTCTTTTGTCATTTTCATCTATTTAACAGTTATATTTCTTCATATCCTGAGAATATTGTGATACAGTGATCAATATAAGATCATGTTTGCAATTCAAGATACCAGACTTTCGTTTGATATGTAAGTTCAATGATTTGAATTTTTCAAAAAAATAAAATAAAATAACTTACCATAAGTAGCCCCTTGATATTATCCATGGTGATCTCAAACTTGATGCTTGGATCATTCTTCAAACAAAGTAAAGTATCAACTAAATTATCTTGTCCCTCGCTCTCTCCGCTTTGAATATGAGTTTGAATTAACTCTTCAAACAACAGGTCCAACTTATTTCTATTTCTACGTGCCCTCGGGCTCAATCCTATAAGGCCTTCTAACAATGACAAAGAAGGAAACAAATCGCCAACACTAAATTGTCCCATTAAACTAAAACTCTCTGCTAGCTCCTCTTTAAACATGACATACCTTTGTTCATCCATAATGAATTTTCCAGAAACAACCCCAGAAATTACATCAACCATGAATGATAACAAAACCTTCCTGAATTCTATAGGATCACCTCTCGACTTGGATGGATGGTTGCTAATCTTCGCAATCAAATTACCAACTTGCTCCTCTCGAATTGTTTTGTAGGAGGCAACCTTTTTGGTACTCATTAAATGGATTGTGAATATTTTTTTCAATTGCCTCCAATCCTCACCATAGGGTTCAAAGGCCATGTCACGATAACGAATGATGTCCGTGACAACAGTAAAAGGCCGACTGGAAAAGGTGAGGCCGTGGGTCTGCAATACGGCACGTGCTGTATCGGACGACGAAACAATAAGGTATGGTACTTCACCAAAATGAAGTAGCATGAGGGGCCCATATTTCAGAGAGAGTGAATAGAGAGATTGATGGTAAAGAGAGCCTAGTTGGTGGATGTTTCCTATGAATGGAAGCTTTGGAGGTGAAGGTGGCAACTTTTCAGGGCGTTTCGAAAAGTTTCTTCTCTTTACACTGAAGCAAAGTATGAAGATAGATAACAGAAAGATACAGAGTAGTGGCATATTCTGCGTTAAAGTAAAGATCATCTCTTGAAGAGGCAACATTTTTCTTTATCTGAAAGTGTCTTTTTTTTTCCTCGAAAGTGTTTTATTTTTACAAGTGTGTTGCAATTAGCATTAATTTATACGACAAATTGAGGGCAAGACAACACTTGAAGTGCCAAAATTGACCTTTTCCTCTCAACTGCTTGGAACAGTTTTGCTTGCTTTATGTACCTGCTCACTCTGTGTACGGCCATTTTTATTAATAACCCAAAAAAAAAAGTTTTTTACAAAAATAACCTCAAAATCTGAGTTTTTTCAAATATAACCAGACCGCCAGGATCACTGGCGGTCCAGTTCCATAGTGGACCGCCAGGAACCTGGGCGGTCCGCTATTTTTTTTTTTTTTTTTTTGTAGGGTATTTGGGGTATTTGTCAAAAAATTAAGGACTTGGCATTTATTAAAAAAATTTCAAGTTCTGACAGCTTGGGCGGTCCACTAGGGACCAGACCGCCAGTATCACTGGCGGTCCGCTAGCTGTCTTATAAGCACGCTTTCTCTCTCTCTCCAGCACACAGTCTCATTTGTTAAACCACAGAGAAGAAAGAGAGAGCGATTTTGGCGATTTTGAAGCGATTTTAGGCGATTTAGAGGCGATTGCTACAGGTATTTTATTTTTTATTTAATTATTTTCTGTTTAATTTTTAATTAATAATTATTATACCCGCATTATGTAAATACTATAAATTAGTCTTTAATTAATATTATAATTAACTTTTAAATTGCAAAAAATAATGAATCTAATATACTGTAATTCTTATGAATTTTTTTTTAAATGTAATTTGTTAAGGAAAAAATGCTGGTTGCACTGTACGTGGGCGGTAAGCTAACTAAGGGTGTAGAGGGCGTCTATTACTCGAAAGATGCCTCATTCGGCTTGCAGGTTAATGAAAGAACCACATTTATTGAACTTAAGCAACTAGTATACGAAAAGACTGGTGTAAACCCCAACCGGTATGACTTAGAATTGGCTACCCGAATTGACACACAACGGGCTGGGGCGGGTAGACCTTACTTTGTGAGTTTTCCTATAACAGATGAGGAGTTGTGGAAGGCTCTGTACCAACAATTTGAGTCTAGGGGGGTCGTGATGATAGACTTATATTCCAGGAGGGTTCCCCAGGCCGGGGCTAGACCTTTTAGTGCAGCTGGGGCTGGACCTTCTAGGGCTCCCCCTGCTGGACCTTCAGGTTATGACAATTCGGCTTATGACAGCCAGGGGTACCACCACTCCCCTCATGACAACCAGGGGTACCACCACTCCCCTCATGACAACCAGGGGTACCACAGTCCCTGTTATGACAACCCGGGGTACCATAACTCCCGTGAGTTTACTGAAGTTGTACCACCACCACCACCACTCAGAAAGGCACCCATAATCCCTACATTTCCAGCTATACCATAGTCAGTACCGATACAGTTATCCGTTAATCGAAATGATCCTAATATTGATGTTGATGCTATTGATGCCATACCGGAAAGAGAAATGGAAACCGGAGATGAATACTAAGGAATTTGGGAATCTGATGACTTATCATATGGTGATGCAAATGTACCAGGTTTGTCCAGGGAAGAAAAATTTCCAATCAGGGGTCGGGGGAATAGGCATCCTGTGGCCACATTCAACGATATCACAGCTTTTGAAGAGGCTAACATTAGTTTCTTTGGTCCTCGTGTTGTATACAATCGTGAACTTGCCCCAGGGCAAGTCTATACCAACATAGATGAACTTGTAAAGAAAATCCATGAGACTCATGTTCACGGCAACTGGGAATGTATATTACAAAAAAGGGAATCAAAAAGATTGGTTGTGATATGCAAAAATGCCCCTCCCTCGTTGCGAGTTTCGCCTTTATGCAACCCCTGCGGGTTCGGGGGAAGCATGGATAATTAAAAAGTGTGAACCACCTCATACATGCAAGTCTGCGTCCACAAGGACAGACCATTCAAATCTGACAGTATCACTAATTGCCGATGCAATTGAGGTAGACATTAAGTTGGACCCATCGATGAGCATCAAGGCGGTGGCTATGGCCGTCAGACACAAATACATACATGTAATCCCAAAATATAATAGGTTTTGGAGAGGTCGTGAACTTGCGATTTGCAGAATATTCGGTAGTTGGAAGGATTCATACAACTATCTGACACCATTGCTCCAGGTTATGGCAAGTACAAATCCCGGCACTGTATTTCAGCGGTGGCATGGCCCCATTTATGACAAGAATGGAGTACTAATAGAGGGAGTTCAACAATTCAAGGGCATAGCATGGGCTTTTGGTCCTTGTATCCAAGCTGTGCCATTCATCAGACCCGTTATCAGCATTGATGCATGCTTCATGTCTGGCCGTTACGATGGGAGGCTACTGATAGCATGTGCATATGATGCTGAGAACCAGCTGTTGCCTTTGGCGTTTGCAATTGTTCAGAAAGAGGATGGTGAGAACTGGGGATTCTTTATGCAGTTTTTAAGAAGACGGGTGATTGGTCCAACAAAGTTTTTCTCTGTAATATCAGACCAGCACAAAGGAATAAAATATGTTTTTGATCGTGAAGAATACGGTTGGTCAACACATACTGGCGAGTGTGTGCACAGGTTGTGTATGCAACACGTTGCGGAGAACCTTAGCAAGGCAACCAGACACGATACATGGGTCCTAGAAACATTCAGACGTAATTGCAAAAAGAAGAAGCCGAGAAGGGTGGAAGAGATGAGTAGAGAATTTGCAAAGGTATGTGTTTGTTAATTGTTTACATGTCTTATTCTACTTCGTGGACATATTTTTATTTTAATTGTTTTCTTATATTATTTTATTTCCTTATTTATATGTAGTATATGCCGAAAGCAAATCTCTACTTAATGAAGGTGGGAAAAAATAATCCCAGAGATGTCCAAGAGCCACCAGCATACGAGAAAATATATCAAGCACGTGATGGAGGTTACCGTTGGGGAATTATGACCACCAACGGTTCTGAATCGCTGAATGTAGTCTTCAAGGAGAGTCGGACGTTGCCTGTGGCTGCAGTTGTAGAAGACACTTTCTACAAGTTAAATACCTGGTTTCAGGAACGGCGTGCTAAGGCCGCAGAATTAATAAGGATGAACCAGTCATTTTCAACAAGGGTGGAGGAGAAACTAAGAAAACACAGGAACAAAGGTGAAACTATGACCGTAATCCCGATGGGTAATGATGGTACAAAATTCGAAGTGCACAATCCAAATGAGTACGTTCCTTCCAGCCGTAGACCAGATGGCACTATGGAGTTTGTGAAGAGGGCTTTCAAGTACGTAGTGCAATTCCGAGAGGCAAGAGAGGTGACCTGTACATGCCAAGGACCCCAGCTAGCACAAATACCTTGTAGTCACGTGATGGCGGTATGCCGAGTGAGAAACTTCTGCGAGGATCACTATGTCGCTGACATGTATCGTACCGATTACCTTGCTTCTACTTGGGGTGGATCTTTCCATTCTTATCCCAACCAGCATGAGTGGCCTGCGTATGTCGGTCATAGAATACTCCCTTCAGAAGGATGGATAAGGAAGGGGAGGAGGAGACACAAACGTGTTATAATGACCATGGACGAGATGGGTGGTAGGAGGCCATTGGGAAATCAGGCTCGCCGTTCCGTTTCTAACAGGCGCAGGGCAGGTATGTAGCATTTTTCGAAATTAATTTATGATCTTATTATATTAATAACTAAATTTTGTTGTTATGTTCAGATGCCATAAACGAACACAATGAAAGAGAAAATGCGATAGTTGTTGCTGAAGCAACTGGTAGAACACAACCACCTCTTGCGACCCAATCATCTAGTAGCCAAGGGTCTACAAGTACTGCTACTCCTGCAGCTGGCACCAGAAAATCTTCTCATCTATTGGGTCTATTCTGACGTCGTGAAAGATGAACTTATTATTTTTCTTAGGTGAACTAAGTTATGAATATTTGTGAACTTCAGTTGTATCGTTGAACTTTAATTGTATTTGTGAACTTATTATTCCGACGTCGTGAAAGATACGTTGTAATTTCAGAAGACCGTTTCGATGTAAAGCAGAAAAAACATAAAAACCAACATGAAATATAAAATAAAACTGCAATCATAATAAAGAGCTACAGTCCAAAATACATCATAAAAAAACTGTATATGTATATATGTATGTGTATGTGTATGTGTATGTGTATGTGTATGTGTATGTGTATGTGTATGTGTATGTATGTATATATGTATATATGTATATATTATACATATATTATAAAAACCGAAAAAAAAGACCAATAAGTTGTTAGAACTTGAAATTTTTTTAATAAAGGCCAAGTCCTTAATTTTTTGACAAATACCCTAAATACCCTAAACAAAAAAAAAACTAAAACTTCACAAATGAAAATATTAAGAAAAAAATCAGATCTCTAAAAAAAAAAAAAAAAAATATCGTACCGCCCAGGTTCCTGGCGGTCCGCTATGGAACTGGACCGCCAGTGATCCTGACGGTCTGGTTATATTTGAAAAAACTCAGATTTGGAGGTTATTTTTGTAAAAAACTTTTTTTTTGGGTTATTAATAAAAATGGCCGCTCTGTGTAATATATCCCTTAATAGGTATATAATAATGTGAGCCAGGTAAGTTTAAATTTGAAAAAATTCTCGCCGACCATCAATTTTTTTTTTTTGATAAAATTAGTAAGTACATCTTAAATTATTATCATTTAATTTTAACATGAATGGGCACATCACGTGGTCCCATTTTAAATTCTAAAATGGCCACACCACGTGATCTTTCGAATTGGTTATTTACATTATAAAATATATATTAGAATAAAGATTTTTATCCCCAAGTTGTTTTCCCCCGATCGTCCCCCGAACTCAATTCTCTAACTAATATTTCTAACGGTCAAAGCTGCTCTCTTTAAATGCTCGCCGAAATACTTAAAGAAATAACGCTCTCACAGCCACCTTTGAATTGAACTTTTTTCTCAGTTGTCAATTTTCTATCCAAAAGTTAATGGGAAGTGTAGTCTATTAATCTCGTTTTATCTCTGTCGAGTACCTATTTGTCGATTCATTTCATCCATCAAAAGTTCGCTCAAAAAATACTCTACAAACTAATGTGGGAAAAATGGCACGGCGGAGTCAGCTCCGTCACGGAATGGCACGACACGTGTTACTGTTCCGTGCTGTGACTCGCGTGTCGCGTGCCGTGATCACCCGTTGATATTTTGGTCATAGCACGGCACGCGAAAGATCCGATCACGATACGGCACGTAATCACGTGAGTCACGTATAATTAGGACCGTTAGGTCTTAATCAAATAGTGAATCATGAATAAACTAACTTAAATTATAAAAAAATAGTTAAACGTGAGAAATGTAACCGGTTACGTTTAGACACGGCACGTGAGTCACGGCGTGACTCGCGTGTCATGGCCACCCCTTGATATTTTGGTCACGGTACGGATCACTGTTCACTTGGTCACGGTACAACACTGCACGAGACCAAAGTCACGGTGTGTTAGTCACAGCACGTCACGGCAAGTTTTTTCCACACTACTGCAGACCAACAAATAATTCATTACGAAGTGGGTTGTTGTTATTTCTCTGTCTTTTATTCATCATAAACTCATATGAGTAAAACTGAAACATGATGCAAAAAAATATTTTTTTATTAATTAATTACACTATAATTTTTTAAAGAAAGTTTAGTTCTAAATTATAGGTTGTACGATCTGAGTATGAAGACTCAGTTAATATTTTTGTTTCTTTCATTATGTTATTATTATGTTTTCTGTTATTTTGGTTGTTTGATATTTTAGATATGAATACATGATTTTCTATATATTAATATTTGCGTGCATAGGCATCCATACTTGCATCAAGTTATGTTAGAAATATGTTAGGTACCTTAGCTAGGTATGAATACTTGCATTCTAAATGTATAAATATTTGTTCGATGTGGTATGATTACTTGTATTCTGGATTTTTGAACATTATTGTATCGTCGTATCTGTAACATCCTAGTTTTTGAACAATTTGGAGAATTATCTAACTCTAAGTGAAGATTTCTTTTTATTAATTATTATTTTTATTATTTTTGTTCTCTTTAAATAAATATCTAATATAAGATTAATTAAGTCATTTAAAAGCCAAGTCTTATATTTAAAGTAATAAGGGGCTTAGCGCAAATCTTCATCAATAAATAAATAGAATTAATAGTAACATGAATTTCTTTTAGTATCATAGTGACACCTGTTAACCACATGGGCATTTCATTTTGTAACACCTAATCCCAGTAATTTTTCAAAGCCGATTAATTGCTCTTATAGGCCGTTGTTGAGAGATTCTAAGTTGTTTTCTTTTTACCTTGGGGAATCCGCTCCTTAACATTTCAATTTCTCCTAATCTTCTTTCTTGAAATTACTCTCACCGTAGCACCTATTTGACCACCTCTCATCCCCATCTATTCTCTACAAAGTTAACCTAAAAAGTATGGGAGATAACGGATGGAGAAATAAATGTCAGAATTTCCTTGACGGTGTGTACTTAACTAGAGGAAAGCAACATGCAAAGTGCCAAGCATGGTGAGTCAGAGTTGGTGCACCTCTACTGGTCACACGTAACCTAACGGAGATAGCGGGAGCAAACAAGATTTTTCATGCGTCGACATCACGTGCATCACGGCAATGCTCTAACCACAGTCCCCAACAATGCTAAGGTGCGGATTTCGAGTTATTCTCATATTCCTCGAACTAATTTTATTATTGTTGTTTTCTTGTCAATTTCATTGCTTGTTGTTGTGGATTGCTTATTTGCTTGATTATTAATTAGTTGTAATTAAGTTCTTGAATGGTGCTGAAATTTACAAAGTGGTAGCTAAATTATAATTATTATTTGGTTGCATGTTGATTGCTTGATGATTGTGATTTAATTTCGGGATTATTTGGTTAGTATTGTCAATTTGGTTGCTTGATTTGGTACGTATGGTAGTGGTACTTGGATAATGCATAAGATTACATGAATCATGAAAGTGTCATAATAAATGGAGATTATACTTAGTGACCCATGCAATAGTTGGTCCCTTAATTGTAAACCAAATCGGTGTGTATAGTGACACTTTAGACAAGTATGTGGTAATTTGAACATGCATACATAAGCCTCAAATATGGTATTTGACTATTTCTATATTGATTTATGGGATTAGAGAATGACGTGATTGAATAATTTGGTTTAATATTATTTGAAATATGTATTTGAAATAAGTATATTTTTGCTAGTTGTTTGTTAGCTTATTGATTAACTACTTAGGTGTTTAATGCGGTTAGATAAACTTATGGATATGACTTTGATTTTCATGACATAAAACATATATATCATATGTTGACCATATTTTCGTATAATTAATATGAGATTAGATAAGGTTTTTCTTATGTATTATGTTTAAAAGTGAAATTTATGTGCACGAGATTGCTGTAAAGAATTGTGGTATAAATTAAGAACTTGTTGAGTTGATAAATTTTGAAGTATTGATTGATTGTAGGATGAAATGGTTAAATATAATAAATAACCTTCAAGCATGTAGGCGCTGTTATGTGTAGCGCATGCTTGAACTCAATTCTGAAATATGCCGATCACGTAGGCCCTGTTATGTGTAGCGCGTGATTGAGGTCATGTAGGCGTTGTTATGTGTAGCGCATGACTTAAAACCAAAAATGAGTTTCAGTCGATCGCGTAGGTGTTGTTATGTGTAGCGCGCGATCGGATCATGTAGGCGCTGTTATGTGTAGCGCATGATCGAGGCATAGAGCGCTCTGTGTGAATTGCCCCATCATACTATGGTATTACCCTTACCTTTGTAATTGTGAACTGTATTGCATTTAATACCATTGTTTGATAATAAAGCATGATTATATGCATAACTAATTAAATTGGATTGAACTTTTAAGTTTATTGGATGCGAGCATTGCATATTATGATATTTCATTATGCTTAATTGTTATGGTTTATCAGTTGTCTCTCTAGCTTGTTGATTCCTTTCGCGATATGTGAGTATTTCTTAAAGTGAACTTATATTTATGTTTCTTGACTGATTATAGTTGGTAACTTAGATTATTATTATTGTCTATATTTTTGGTGCTCGGTGTTGTTTCAGTGTTTCAGTTGATAAGTTGTTTCTTTTGCTTGTTTTTAAGATTATTTACTTTATTTTGTGGTACTGCTCTAGCTTGCTGATTTCTCTTGAGGTACATGATTTTCTTAAAGTAAACTTTCATTTCGGTTGTTTGTCTGATAAAGTTGTCGCTAGTTATGTAATTACTAGATTATATGTTGTAGCCTATATTGTTTTGGCGCTCGGTGCTGTTTCAGTTTCAGTTGGTCGGATTTGCGGATAACTCGACTGGAACTGAATATCGCACTGGGAGATTTTCAATCTCTTACCGTTCCACTTTGTGGGTTCCAGGTACAAAGAACAAGAAACGAAAACAACTTGTAGAACTTCAAGATTGGTGGGACTTGCCACATAGAATGTTATTTGTTTACTTCAAATAAATCTGCTATGGTATTTTGTTTGTATATTATTGTGCCCTAATAGGTTTATTTTCGATTTGTTGGTTACATGAATGAACTTAAAGAAAGTTTCTTCATTTATTTTGGCTCTTATTTTTGTCATTGGTAATGTATGTATATATGGCTGTATAATATATTTTAAATCGTCTTGCGCGGATAAGTGCGGCGGGTTGTCAGTCCTGTTGTCGGGACGTGACAGTATCTATATCATATATGATATGGTATCCGTACTTGTATCCATGCAACATGGTCTACAACATAAATATTAATATATAAATGCACATGTATAAATATTTTCCATATTACGTATTAATACAATCAAGCACCAAACTGAATAATTTGTAAAAAAATATTAAATTAAGATAATTTTCAACGTAACTATTACGTTACGAAATTTTAACAATTAATTTTTAATAATTTAAAGGCAAGAATCAAAAAAATTGTGCTAACAAAATGGAAGTTAAAATCTTAATTAAGGTTCCTCTAATTAAGTAAGTTAAGTGTGAATCGAAACCGCGTCGAAATTTTGAGAATTTGAGACTTTACAGGCTCACTGCGTCCGCACTAGTGGTGAGTGCGGGTGACTGACTCGCACTGACTTCTGTTTTCCTTAAATTGCCTTTGAAATTTCTGTGAGTGCGGGTGAGGCCACCCGCACTGCGGGTGGGTGCGTCCGCACTCATGAAGTTTCTGGGTTGAATTGAAATTCCTGAAATTGGCTAAGTACTGAGTATGGGTGGGTGCGTCCGCATTACGCTCGGATTTTTTCTGAAATTCTGTCAAAAATCTACTAAGTTCCGACTGCGGGTAATTTCTGTGTTAAATTTCATCTCTGAAAACTGACTAAGTGCCGAGTGCGGGTGAAGCCACCCGCACTGCGAATGAGTGTGTCCGCACTCAGGGTAATTTTAACCCTAAAACTCAAATTGAACCTTCTCTCTCTCCCACTTCATTGCTTTCCCCATTTTTAAGTGATTTTCACCCAAGAGAGAAGAAAAAGAGCGAGAGAGTTTCCTCTTCCTTTCAAACCCCCGATTGTTGCGAGAAATCGAAGTTGGAACCGAGTAAGCGGCCGTGGATCTCTCCTACCTCTCCTATTCGGTATTTCTTTCTCTTTCCGTTTCTTTCTAAAATCTCGGATTTCTCGATTTCTCAGATTCTCATTTTAAACTCGAGATTTGTGTTCGAATTGCTCGAGGATTAGTTCCTCTACACTCCTTTCTTGTTTATTTGTCAATCTTTTTCCCGATTTCTTCCGATTTGTTGATTTTGGATTTCTAGGGTTTCGTACCAAAATTGAAACTGGGCATAATCGTGAATTGATTTGCTTAACCCAACCAATTAGACTTATAATCGGTAGGGTTGCCTCCTGATCTTGAATTTCTAGAACATTTAACGACTGATTTGAGATTTGACCAAATTAGGGTTCAACCAAACGGTAAATCGAACTGTTACGAGAACCAAAATAGAGAACTGGTACCTAAATGGTTACCAAATGGAAAGTTTGTATGGTCCAGAGGACCCAGATGAGATTGTGTGCAGTTTTAGAGGAATTTGGTAAGAAATAATGAACCGAACGAATTGATACCAAAAGCATAGAAATTGATTAAAGAAGGTATAAGCCCTAGAAGTAACTTGAGTAAACCTCTTGATCGTCAACCAATGTTAAACCTAGTATACGTGTAATATAGGTGTAGGCTCGGCCGAACAAGACGTTGCGAGACATTTCGAGACGCCTGAACCATAAATTAAGCAGTACGCTCGTCGTATTCAGGTGCGGGATTCTTGGATTTGTTTGATACTTTATTTTCAAGAATTAAACTGTGTATTCGTTTGTCATGTTGAATATCATTGATTGCATCATTGAATTGTGTAAAGCATTTGCATAGCCCAATCAAATTAAACTCGAATTGATGTGACTTGAGTGATTTGCATGCTGGTATGGTTGTAGGTTGTGTCGTTCTATTATGATCTGATTTGATTTGATATGTATGTGAATGGATTTACGAAGTTAAGCACTTGGATCCAATGAATTTGCAAAGTCGGGCTGTATGCTGGCTTTGATTTCCAGGATCCTAAATGGCCTTAGGTGAACGGCCCTCGATGTATCCCAGTACCGGTTGGGACGAGGGAGGGTGATTATGTTATGATGTGTGATTTGGAATCGTGGGTGACTAGTGTGTAACATCTGTGGCTCGGTGGCATTCTCCTACGTGTTAATGCATTTGGACGGTCAATTGACTATTACGAATATTGGAATGATTCCAGAGATGATTTTCTTTATATGATTTGAACCAGACCTTAATAAACGGTTAAGCCAAGCGATTATAGATGAGTGTCAGATAAAGGGTCCAGCTCGGTTGGTCATCTATAGGTGTCAGTAACCCTACAGATGTGGGTTTGATAAAGGGTCCAGCTCGAAAGAACATCTGTAATTGCTACAAGCCCTAATGAATTGAGTTAAGCCAAAATATCTATTGTGTTTGAAATTCATCTTGGAAATTCCGGTAACTGTGATTCATCTGATTAATTGTTGTCGAGCATATGCATTCCTTTTTATTATGAACATATATCTGTTTGAACTGTTTTGGTTTGAGTTTCATTGTTTAATATAGAGTTTGATTGCAAGTCCAATAATCTAAACTGTGGCAAATTTTGCACTGAGAATTTATTCTCACCCCCACCCTTCGGGTTATATTACAGGTACTGGTGTGACTGATTCCGGAGAGGCACGCGAGTAGTAGGCCCTAGTAGCTTACCATTACATGACCCTAGATTCGTTTTGTTGTATATAGATTTAGGGTAGGCCTCATGGTTAGTATCCGGATGAGATATTTTTTTGTATTATATTCTGACCAGACTGTGTACTCTGATTATATATTTAGAAACTTGCTTTGTATTACTTGTTGTTGTGTTTGAATTGTGAGTAGCCTTGTAGGCATACACGGCGTTGTATGCTTACGGCGGGGGACTGTTGCGACCCGTGACCGCGGGGTGTGACAGTAACTATTCATACTTTAGTTATAAGTATTAATACTTACATTACAAGATATGAATACTTACAATACTTGATATTAATACTTTCAAATGTCACCTAGTACCATAAGAAAAAAGAAGAAGATAGAGAATATGTTAGATAGAAACACTTGATACATGAACTATTCACACTTGCATGACGAGGTACGAATACTTGCAATATTTGATATTAATACTTTTAGACATCATCCAGTGTCATGTGAAAAAAATTTGATAGAATTTGTTAGATACAAACACTTCATACATGAACTATTCACACTTGCATGAGGAGATATGAATACTTGCAATACTTTATATTAATACATTTAGATATCATCCAGTGCCATATGGAAAAAAAATTAACATAATTTGTAAGATACATATACTTGATACATGAACTATTTACACTTACATAAAGAGGTATGAATACTTGCATACTTTATATTACTTTCAAACATCATCTGATGCTATAAGAAAAGAAAAAAACTATTGATAAAATCTTTTAGATAAAACACCTGATACAGAAACTACATTTGCATGACGAGTTATGAATACTTGCAATATTTGAAATTAATACTTTCATACATCATCCCATGCCATATGAAAATAAAAATAAAAATTTCATAGATTTTGTTAGTTACTAACACTTGCATGATAATGTATAAATACTTGCACTACTTAATATTAATATTTTTAGACGGCATCCAGTGTCATATGGAAAAAATTTAATAAAATATGTTAAGTACAAACACTTCATACATGAATTATATACACATGCATTACGAGATATGAATACTTGAACGAGGAGATATGAATACTTGCTCGACAAGATATGAATACTTACATGACTAGGTATTCACGACGATGTATGAATACTTGCATGACGAGGTATGAATACTTGCACAACAGACAACCCGAAAATACATCATCATGGATCTCATTTGAAAGAGAAAATTACGTAGAAGACGTCCATGGTTTTAGATTTGCAAAATTCTTCATAGATCGTCAGAAATATTGACGAGATTGAACAGAGAAAAAAAACCTAACTCTAAAACGTGTAGAAGATGTGTGTATGATGTGTCCAGTTTTTTTTTTTCGAAATACTTGGTATTTTAGATATGAATACTTGATATATTATATATTAACACTTGCACGCATAGGTATCCATATTTGCACGCGTCAGTTATAAAATCTATCAAATATTAGGTGGTCCCCTAAGTAATTAATGAAGTTCAGTTAGTTAACGGTTTCCATAAGTAGTTATTGACTGGGGGATGAATGGGAGAAATTGACTGGGGGATAGTTAGTCGATCTGAAAATATTAATGTCTTCCATCCGAAAAAATAATTCATCTAGATTTCGTCCAGCACAAAATTTGCAATTATTTTTGCTCGAAAAAACTCGAATCAAAGATATTTTTTTTCTAGACGATAGTTAGCATCTTTTTAAATTGCTCTTCGTCTGAATATATATAGAGGTTGGCTAATATCAAATCGATTGTTCGTGAGTTCCCGTGTTATTTTTTAATTTTCAAAGTCTAAAGAGTCAATCCAAACCGTTAGATGTGATCTCTATATTAAAATGTGCTTGGTGAACAAATTTTACATTTTTTTTTTGTTTTTACTATTTATTAAACCACATTGAAAATCGTTGATCCAATGGTCCACCCTGGTTTTATTGTTTTGTTAAGCCACCATTGGATCAGCGATTTTCAAAATTGTTTAATATATAGTAAATTTTTAAAAAAAAAAATGTAAAATTTGGTCTCCAAGTACATTTTAATATAGAGATCATATCTAACTGTTTGGATCGACTTTTTGGACTTCGAAAATTGAAAAATGACTTAATTGCACATGACCTTAGGAACAATCGATTTGATATTAGTCAACCTCTATCTATCTATCTATCTTCTATATATAGATAGATATATATACACACACATGTATATATATATATATATATGTATGTATGTATATATATATGTATACATACATATATATATATATGTGTACATATATATATATATATGTACACATATATATATATATATATATATATATATATATATATATATATAGAGTAATGCTGGGGTGCTATGGATAGCATAGAGGCCTCTATGCTACGGCTCAATATTCAAGTTTTCAAAATCCAAACGGTCGATCCGAACCGTTCATCTTATTCTCCATATTAATATCTGCTTGGAGACCAAATTTTACATTTTTCTGAATTTTTTTACTATTTATTAAGTATTTTACAAAATTGTTGATTCAACGGTGGCTGCACAAAACAGTAAAACCGTTGGATTAGCGATTTTCAAAGTGGCTTAATAAATAGTAAAAAAATTTAGAAAATTATAAAATTTGGTCTCCAAGCAGATATTAATATGGAAAATAAGATTAACGGTTCGGATCGACCGTTTGGATTTTGAAAACTTGAATATTGAGCCGTAGCATAGAGGCCTCTATGCTATCCATAGCACCCCAGCATTACTCTATATATATATATATACACACATGTATATATGAGGAGGGTTCCAATGCCTCATGTCTTTCATGCCTCACAATATCTCATATTTTATATCTTCGTTTTTAAAGTCTAAATTGGCGATCCTAATCGTTAAAAATGATATACATAATAAAATATATCTAGAGATGAAATTTTATATTTTTCGGAATTTTTTGCTATTTATTAAGATGGGTAGAAAATCACTATTTTTGGACTGTTAAAAAAAGTGATTTTCTACCCATCTTAAAAAATAGTAAAAAAATTTCAAAAAATACGAAATTTCATCCTCAATTATATTATAGCGTGGATATCATGTTGAACGGTTCATATCGATAATTTAGGCTTTGAAAATAAAGATATAAAATATGAGGTATTATGAGGTATGAAAGACATGAAGCATTAAAACCCTCCTCATATTATGAGTTTCGAACCTATGACTTCCCATACAGAGAGCATTGCTTTTGTCACTAAACCAAAACTTAGTTCTCAAATAATTAATAACTTGTACTTTTATGTGGACATTTATTGTGTTCTTTTCATTGATTTTTCTATGATTTATACATTTCATATAAAAATCTCATTTTTCCTCATCGCGTCAAAGGCCAATTTAGTTTTCTCACAATTTCAAAGTGGCAAATTTTCCCACTAATTTCCATATATAGTCAATATATAGTTCTTTGCAAAAAAATTCTCACTAATTTTGTTCGGAAGTGAATCATACTTGTTTAGCTAGTATGCGGAAGGTACTTCTGCATTGATACAAAAATTCAATGGTCTGAAAACAATGATTTTGTAAAATACTTAATAAATAGTTAAAAAATTCAAAAAAAATGTAAAATTTGATCTACAAGCACATTTTAATATATTCATCGTGTGGAACAGTTTGGTTTGACTGTTTGGACTTTAAAAATGTAGAATGTAATTTGGTGTCACAAAAAAAATGTGTAAGTAGATCCCTCTTTATTTATGTATGTATATATGTGTATATTATCAGATCAGGAGCAATTTAAAGAGATGCTAACTCTCGTCTAGAAAATATATACACACACATAGAGGCATATATATACACATATATAAACACACACACACATGTACATGCTGGAAATCCAGATGAATTTTTGTAAAGAACTATATATTGACTGTATATGGAAATTTCCAGCATATACATATACATATAATATATACATGTATATATATAGATATAGATATACATGTAGAAATATATGTATATATATATATATATATATATATATATATATATATATATATATAGAGTTAGGCTGGGGTGCTATGGATAGCATAGTGGCCTCCCGTGCTACGGCTCAATATTCAAGTTTTCAAAATCCAAACGGTCGATCCGAACCGTTCATTGTTTAATCCATATTGAAATGTGCTTGGAGACGAAATTTTACATTTTTTGGAATTTTTTTACTATTTATTAAGCATTTTTGAAACCGCTGTTTTCCAGTGGTGCAGAATTTTAATAAAAACAGCGATTTTGAAACCATCTTAATAAATAGCAAAAAAATTCCAAAAAATGTAAAATTTGGTCTCCAAGCACATTTCAATATGGATTAAACAATGAACGGTTCGGATCGACCGTTTGGATTTTGAAAACTCGAATATTGAGCCGTAGCACGGGAGGCCACTATGCTATCCATAGCACCCCAGCCTAACTCTATATATATATATATATAGAGTTAGGCTGGGGTGCTATGGATAGCATAGTGGCCTCCCGTGCTACGGCTCAATATTCGAGTTTTCAAAATCCAAACGGTCGATCCGAACCGTTCATTGTTTAATCCATATTGAAATGTGCTTGGAGACCAAATTTTACATTTTTTGGAATTTTTTTGCTATTTATTAAGTATTTTACAAAATTGTTGATCCAACGGTGGCTGCACAAAACAGTAAAACCGTTGGATTAGCGATTTTCAAAGTGGCTTAATAAATAGTAAAAAAATTCAGAAAATTATAAAATTTGGTCTCCAAGCAGATATTAATATGGAGAATAAGATGAACGGTTCGGATCGACCGTTTGGATTTTGAAAACTCAAATATTGAGCCGTAGCACGGGAGGCCACTATGCTATCCATAGCACCCCAGCCTAACTCTCTCTATATATATATATATAGAGAGAGTTAGGCTGGGGTGCTATGGATAGCATAGTGGCCTCCCGTGCTACGGCTCAATATTTGAGTTTTCAAAATCCAAACGGTCGATCCGAACCGTTCATCTTATTCTCCATATTAATATCTGCTTGGAGACCAAATTTTATAATTTTCTGAATTTTTTTACTATTTATTAAGCCACTTTGAAAATCGCTAATCCAACGGTTTTACTGTTTTGTGCAGCCACCGTTAGATCAACAATTTTGTAAAATACTTAATAAATAGTAAACAAATTCAGAAAAATGTAAAATTTGGTCTCCAAGCAGATATTAATATGGAGAATAAGATGAACGGTTCGGATCGACCGTTTGAATTTTGAAAACTCGAATATTGAGCCGTAGCATAGAGGGCTCTATGCTATCCATAGCACCCCAGCCTAACTCTATATATATATATATGGTAAGGCTAAGGTACTATGGGTTGCATAGCGACCTACGGTGCTACGGCTCAATATTTGAGTTTTCAAAACTTAAACGGTTGATCCGAACCGTTCATCTTGTTCTCCATATTAATATGTGTTTGGAGACCAAATTTTATATTTTTTGGAAATTTTTACTATTTTTTTAGATAGGTAGAAAATCAAATATCTGAATGGTGCAGAATTTTTTAGATCAACTGATTTTCTACCTATCTAAAAAAATAGTAAAAATTTTTCAAAAAATGTAAAATTTGGTCTCCAAACACATATTAATATGGAGAACAAGATGAACGGTTTGGATTGACCATTTGGATTTTGAAAACTCAAATATTGAGCCGTAGCACCATAAGTTATATAGATGTATATATACACACACACACCACACACACTTACACTATATATATACACACACAGACACCACACACACACAAACACACATGTATATAGATGTATATATATACATGTACATGTATATATATATATACATCTATATACATGTAAATGTATATCTATATACATGTAAAATTTGGTCTTCAAGCATATTTTAATATAGATTGAATATCTAACGGTTTGGATTTGTTGTTTGAACATCAAGTACTAATTATATATATATGTATATATACATACATATATATATGTATAGGAGTTGGCTACGGTGCTATGCGTAGCATAGAGGGCATCCGTGCAACGGCTCAATATTTGAGTTTTTGAAATCCTAACGGTCGATCCGAACCGTTCAACATGTTCTCCAAATGAATATGTACTTGCAAACCAAATTTTACATTTTCTAGAATTTTTTTACTATTTTTTTAGATATGTAGAAAATCACTACATCTGAATGGTTTAGAATTTTTAGATCAAGTGATTTTCTAAAATAGTAAAAAAATTCTAAAAAATGCAAAATTTGGTTTGCAAGTAGATATTCATATGGAGATCATGTTGAACGGTTCGGATTTTGAAAACTCAAATATTGAGCCTTTGAACGAAGACCCTCTATGCTACGCGTAGCATATTAGCATTTTCCTATATGTATATATACATATATATATATAGAGAGAGATATATTTATCTATACACACACAAATAATTGACGTCAAGCCACCCAACAATTAATATTTACAAAGAATTATTTTTTTTGAGTTTCGAACCTATGACTTCTCACACAGAAAACATTGCTTTTGTCACTAAACCAAAACTTAGTTCTCAAATAATTAATAACTTGTACTTTTCTGTGGACATTTACTCTGTTGTTCTTTTCATTGATTTTTCTTTGATTTATACATTTCATATAAAAATCTCTTTTTTCCTCATTGCATAAAAAGCCAATTTAGTTACCTCACAATTCCAAAGTGGCAAATTTTCTCACTAATTTCCATATATAGTCAATATATAGTTCTTTACAAAAATTCATCTGGATTTCCAGCATATAGATATAAAAACACACACACACATATATATATTTCTAGACGAGAGTTAGCACCTCTTTATATATATATATATATATAGAGAGAGAGAGAGAGTTGGGCTACGGTGAGTTGCGAAATAAAGCGACTATTTTACTTCACACTCATATTTTGTGATTTGAAAAATCCAAATGACCGATCCGAACCGCTCAACATGATCTTCATATTGAAATGTGCTTGGAGACCAAATTTTACATTTTTTCAATTTTTTTTACTATTTATTAAGCAATTTTGAAAATCGCTGATCCGATGGTCCAGAAATTTTTACTGTTTTTTACTGTTCACAGCAAAACAGCAGTTTTCAAAATTGCTTAATAATTAGTAAAAAAATTCCAAAAACATGTAAAATTTGGTCTCTAAGCACATTTCAATATGGAGATCACATCTAACGGTTTACTTCGCAACTCACCATAGCCCAACTTATATATATATATATATATATATATATATGAGTTAGGCTGGGGTGCTATGGATAGCATAGTGGCCTCTATGCTACGGCTCAATATTCGAGTTTTCAAAATCCAAACGGTCGATCTGAACCGTTCATCTTATTCTCCATATTAATATCTGCTTGGAGACCAAATTTTACATTTTTCTGAATTTTTTTACTATTTATTAAGTATTTTACAAAATTGTTGATCCAACGGTGGCTGCACAAAACAGTAAAACCGTTGGATTAGCGATTTTCAAAGTGGCTTAATAAATAGTAAAAAAATTCAGAAAATTATAAAATTTGGTCTCCAAGCAGATATTAATATGGAGAATAAGATGAATGGTTCGGATCGACCGTTTGGATTTTTAAAACTCGAATATTGAGCCGTAGCATAGAGGCCACTATGCTATCCATAGCACCCCAGCCTAACTCTATATATATATATATATATATATATATATATATATATATATAGAGAGAGAGAGAGAGAGAGAGATGGGCTATGGTGAGTTGCAAAATAAAACGCGTTTCTACTTCACGCCGTATTTTTATTTTGAAAGTCCAAACGACCGATCCGAACTGTTAGATGTTTAATCCATATTGAAATGTGCTTGGAGACCAAATTTTATATTTTTTGATGACACCGAATTACTGTTACACCCCAAAGGGGTATATAGAACAAAGTTTCAATACACCAAAAGATGTACAGTTTAAACCTTGACCTAACTATGATTCAGACTGCAAGTGCACAGTCCTATCTTGGTAGTAAAGTCAGGTATCGATCCACAGGGACGGGACTCAATTACTAAACTTGGCTTAGACTCGAATTGGTTAAGTACTAGAAGTGAGAAAGGGGTGTTTTGAGTATTTAATGTTCCTAACAATTCAATCAATCAATTCTAAGTAAAGAAAGCGATATAAACTTGGTTTTGGTTTATGGTAAGAGGCGCTTCATGGATTTCGGATTTCATTTCTGTTTTGCCTCAGTCTGTCCGACCTAAGAGGTCCGACCTTAGGTCCGACCTTGGTTGGTCCGACATTAGGTCCGGCCTTTGTGGTCCGAGTCGGACAATGAGGTCGGACCAGACTGAGTTAATGTACCAGATTGCTGGTACCAGGTACAAATCTTGTGTGTAGGGTTCATCTGACCATACCTAATGTTCCTAAACCTCAACTATCGTATATTGGTTCGTTAACTTGGTATAGAACTGCAGTTTTTACCCTCTAAGGTCTCTAATCCTCAACTTTCGTGTTTTGGTTCAATTCACCTTAGTTGCTTGTTGGAATTCTAAAGGTATCCTCTAATCCATCGATTAGAGGAGATGTTCACCTGTCGGTTACAGATCGGGTTCACCTTTCGGTTCACTACTCCTACCTCAATTGCTTGGTTTGGTTCAAGAAAAGGTAATGGTTACATAACCTTGGTAGATGTGATCAAGCATCCATAGGCACACCATATACAATCAAGAAAGACAGATCAAGCAAGTAAAATCAGTTCAATCACAAGCAAACAAACACAATCAAGATTCAATACAAGGATTCAACAATTCAATACAATACAAAACAAGAAAATAGATCCTAATCCATGAAACTAGGTCAACTACTCATCCATAGATCTAGAGATCAAAGAAAGTAAAGAGAGAGGGAAAGCCATGGCAGAATGGAGATGGAGGAGGAGAGAATTCGCAATCCGTCGATCTCTTTGAGCTCCCTTCCTTCTTCTCCAAGTCTTCTCCAAGATTCCTTCAATTGCTCCTTCTCTTGCTCCTCTCAGATCTCAATTTTTACTGGAAATGGTCGTTTTTTCTCTCTCCTCTTGGAAAGAGCGAATCCCGCCTATTTATAGGGTTTGAATCGTCCTGACAGCTGTCAGCTGAAATAGAGCTGTTCTGCGAAGGCTGGTCCGACCCGGACATAACTCTGGTCCGACTCGGACCAAGAGGGTCGGACAGAGGCGGTCGGATCAGGGGTCGGACCATGGAGGTCGGACCGAAAGGTTGAAGCGCTTGTTTCCACCTTAATCTTGCTCGTATCCTGCAAAACAAGAACAAACTCACAGCAGTACCAAATCTTGGCATATTTCAATGAAACACAGCTGATTAAACAGTTTAAAGCAATTGTCTGGTATGAAATCAGGACCGAAATGTAGATATATTTGCGGGATATCAATTACACTCTACATTTTCAATTTTTTTAAAGTCCAAACAGTCAATCCAAACCGTTCAACACAATGAATATATTAAAATGTGATTGCATATCAGATTTTATGTTTTTTAATATTTTTACTATTTATTAAGTATTTTACAAAATCGTTGTTTTCAGACCATTGAATTTTTGTACCCATCTTAATAAATAATAGAAAATTTTAAAAAATGTGAAATTTTATCTGCAAGCACATTTTAATATATCTATCACGTTGAACGGTTTATTCGACTATTTGAACTTTGAAAATGTAGGATGTAATCAAATGTCACCAAAAAAGGGTGTAAGTGGATCCCTTCTATACATGCACACACACACACAGATACACACACACACACACATTTATATATATATATATAGAGAGAGAGAGAGAGAGAGTAAGGCTACCATACATTGCAATTAATGCATAGGAATTTTTGTACATTAGACTATAAATCACCGGATTCAAAGTTCAAATAACCGATCCAAACTGTTGATCTTGTTCTCCATATTAATATGTGTTTGAAGACCAAATGTTACATATTTTGAAAATTTTTAACTATTTTTTTAGATTTATTAAAAATGGTTGTTTTTAAAATTTATTTTCCCCTATTAATCATCCAAATAAGAAGAGATTAAATACGTTAATCTTCCTTTAGTTCCATTCCATTCCCTTCTATTCTTCACCTCCCCTTCCTCTACTCTTCATCCAAGCAGGGTGTTATGGACCAAATACGAAAAATGTATGAAGCATGTGAAGCATAATTAAGATTTGACAAGTAAATTTTCCGAAATCTTATATTATTTTTCAAGAAATTTAAATTTAAAATTTTTAATTAGTATTCAACAAAAAATTTGTGCTAATTAAATATGATATTTATTTTTTTTAAAAGTTTAGCAAAGGAATGCAATAATATTTACGAATTTGACATTATAAACTTTGTTCAAGTGTAGATTAAAACTTACTAGCTATTCATTACGTCAATATTTCAGCAACTGTCTAATAAAGAATTAATGAATCAGGTAGATATTTTGACGGGATGTCACATTTCTTTTTGATGCAATATTAATTCATACATACCGGAATCAGATACGATGAAGACTAGATTTGAGAGATGACTAAGTTAGCCGACATCTAGGAATTGTAGTCTGGTTTTGAAAAAAATGAACTATATATTGACTATCATTAACCGTTTACTTTTCTTTATATTGACTACATATGGAAATTAGTGAGAACCCTCAATTACATGGAAATAACAGAAATTGTGCATATTTCCTCTTGACAATTCATAACCGTTTACTTTTCTAACACTAGTGGAAAAACTAAAATTAAGATCGGTTATTTACGCAGATTAGGATCGGATTTTAACCGATCCTGATCAAGGCGATACTAATACTGCACTAATCTGGATCGGTTAAAGAACTGATCCAAATAGTTTAAATTAGGATTGGTTCTATTAAATAACCGATCCCGATAGTTTGAATTAGGATCGGTTATATTTAACAACCAATCCTAATATAAATTAATTTGAATCGGTTGTATAGAATCACCGATCCTAATGTATACTAATCTGGATCGGTTCTTTTAAATAACCGATCCAGATTAATATATATTAGGATCGGTTTTTTAATAGAACCGATCCTAACTTAAAGGCCCAAATTGCACTCCAGACCCTGTCAAAAGCCCAAATCACAGCCTCAGATCCCTGAAAATTTACAAATAAGTCTCTGGGAACATAAAAAGTTCACAAATAAGTCCTTTTAAGTCCTTTTTGACCATAACTTTATCATACTAAGTCCAAATCGACTCAAATCAGTCCCAAATGAACCCAAATTCAATTCTCTTTAATTTTAGATAATATTGAAACACATCCAGGTCCCAGCCATAATCTGAAATGACCAAAATGCCCCATCTCTTGACATGTTTCATAAATAAAAGTATAAAAATGACATCCAAATGCTCCTTTCATATCATAAACATATAAATGATATTTCTTATGAATATTCTCATATTTCAAAAGTAGGGAATCATATCTTTCATGCATACATCACAACAACTGACTTAAAACAAATTCAAATTTAAATGAGAACCAACTGCATGACCAAAGTAAATCATACATGAATCCCTTTTAGCTCTATTATTCAGTTCAATCCAAATAGGCACACATCCCGAAATGCATGAGGTCTTCAGATAGACTCGAAAGGTCTTTTTGATGTAATTAACGGTGGGGGCTTGCGCCCGTTGGGAGTAAAACGTCCTCACAATCGAAAAACAATAAAACCTCCGATAACTGATCACGAACGTAGGTTATCACAAGGGGTGAACCAGGAGGAATGCAGGAAGCAAATTCCGAGTGAATGCCTTCCCCTTGGGTTCGGTGACCTGTTCACATTCGAAGAAGCGGAGCACTGAACCCAGCTGGGAGCATTTCCACTCACCCACATACATAAAACCCGCACCCGTTAGCTAACCTGACGCCGTGCAACTTTCTGCGCCCTACATCTGGTTATCTGCTTTGGTTTGTAACGTGATGTACCACATTTTGAACACTCGTGAAGGTCTTTATACTCATTTCGATATAATATACAATCATTTGGACACGCATGTATTCTTTGAACTTCCAAATCCATTGGGCACGATATTTTCTTCGCTTCATAAACATTGGGTGGTATCTCGTTTCCATCCGGAAGCATTTCTTTTAAAAGCACCATATGCATTTATGGGATGTAGTTGTGTTTATCATGACAAAATAAGCACCATATATGCATTTATGTTTTTTGATTCATATAAGCAACATATAAGCAAAACTAATATTTAAACATGAGGTTTATGTTTTGTACTTACAACTTTAATTTTTGGATACCGGAACAAGTGAGATGAAGATCGTTGCACCAAATCTCTCAATAATAGCCAATCTACAAAATTAAACCATCGGAACCTAATTAAGAGATGTATATATGTAACATATGATGCATGCTAGAGTATATATGCATGCTAGAGTATACATGTGCAAATATAGGTATCAAAGCTCATATATAGCATGAATTTGCTAATCTCCACATATAAAGAAAAACTTGAAATAAAAAATGTATTAAAACTTAAAAGAGATATTTAGGGTTTATATTTTGAGCCGAATTAGAGCCAAATGGTGCTCCATTTAATAACAAACTTGAGAAAAGAGATGATCAATTAATGAACCTGAAGAAAGAAGGGTGAGATAGCTGAATTAATGCCCTGTGAGATAGCTGCTGCGCTAATTAATGAAGGCGAGGCCTGACGAAGAAAGAAACACAAAGATTCTGTCAAGAATCGGACTGAATTTAACTTTTAATATGCACTTTTAGGATCAGTTGTTATACAAAACCGATCCTGATACTATCAGGATCGATTTTGTATAACAACCGATCCAAATATATGATAATTAGGATCGGTTATTAGCTTATAACCGATCCTATTAGTTTATAAATTAGGATCAGTTGACCAAAAAACCTGATTTGATTAGTTTTTAGGATCGGTTTTATTAATAAACCCGATCCTGATACTATTAGTATCGGTTGGTTCATATAGCCGATCGAGATAGGCCGATCCTGATTTCAATTTTTTCACTAGTTGAGGGTTCTCACTAATTTACATATATAGTCAATATATAGAAAAGTAAACGGTTAATGATAGTCAATATATAGTTCATTTTTTTCAAAACCAGACTGCAATTCCTAGATGCCGGCTAAGGTAGACATCTCTCAAATATAGTCTTCATATCTGATTCCGGTGTGTATGAATTAATTTTGCATCAAGAAGAAATGTGGCATCCCATCAAAACATCTACCAGCTGATTAATTAATTCTTTATTAGACAGTTGCTCAAATATTGACGTAATGAATAGCTAGTAAGTTTTAATCTACACTGGAACAAAGTATATAATGTCAAATTCGTAAATATTATAGCATTCCTTTGCTAAACTTTTAAAGAAAATAAATATCATATTTAGCACAAATTTTTTGTTGAATATTAATTAAAAAATTTAAATTTAAATTTCTTGAAAAATAATATGGGATTTCGGAAAATTTACTTGTCAAATCTTAATTATGATTCAAATGCTTCATATATTTTTCGCATTTGGTCCATAACACCCTGTTTGGATGAAGAGTTCAGGAAGGGAGGGGAGGTGAGGAATAGAAGGGAATGGAATGGAATTAAAGGAAGATTAACGTATTTAATCTCTTCGTATTTAGATGATAAATGAGGGAAAATAAATATGAAAAACAACAATTTTTAATAAATCTAAAAAAATAGTAAATTTTTTCCAAAAAATGTAAAATTTGGTCACCAAACACATATTAATATGAAGAACAAAATGAACAGTTCGGATCAGTTATTTGGACTTTGAATCCGATAATTTATAGTCTAATGTAAAAAATGTCTATGCATTACAATGTATAATGGCCTTACTCTATATATATGATGACGAAGAGAACATGTAAGTTTCATATATTTAAGATGCATATGCAAGTTTCATATATTCTCTTTTGGTTCATCACACTTGTACTAGTGGAGAATGAGACAACAGGAATGGTCAAAAATAGACATCAGGAACAGACCTACGGGCGATACTGACTCAGACGTTACTGATAGTATCACTAATTAGGAACGGTCAGAGTGCCGATCCTTTTTGTAAATCAAGAATAGTCCTTTAATTATTAGTCGTCCCTGATTCCCACAATCTAGAACGGCCTTTAAAAACAGACGATCATAATTCTCACAATCTAGAATGGCCTTTTGAAAAGAGTCGATCTTGATTCTCACAATAAGAACGACTATTAAACCAATTAACCGATCTTGATACTCTAAATCAAGAACGGTCCTTAATTATAACCAATCCGGATTTGTTTTTTGGTTTAAAAAAATAATTTTAATATTTGGCCAGCTACCATATATTTTTGCTGGCCTATATATATATGAAACAAGCAACAATATTTGAAACAAACCACAGTCTGAAATATAATTGAACAATATGAAATCAAGATCAGCACATACTTAAAATTAAACATGTTCAAAGTTCATCAAATTACAGTAATCCTAAATTATTATAAAACAACACATCCTAAATTGTACTTTTCTCCACTAATATTTCTTTCAAGAAAAATTTACCCCACAATGATCGGATGTATTCAATGTTTGTTTCGTTGAAACTTTTGGGAACTGCATTTTTGAAATGATAAAAGAGCACAATTACAATTTTAATTGCATATTTTTAGAGCAAGATAAAATATGCATACCTTTAAGTTTGGAAAAACATCGAGGAAGCAAGTTATTATGTCATCCACGAACAAAATGACATAATATCCACATTCTCAACTGTCGTGTTGTTGTGGACATTGTATTAAAAACAATCAGATTCAAGACAACTAATTAAGCATGCAACTTTTCAAAATGATCAACCAAATTGCAAGGTTTCATTAACCTTTCATTATCAGTAAGGTTAAAGTCAAGGTTTGACTTGACCATGTTCCTGGACCATATTTTGATCTCTCAAAATTTTCCCCATAATTTCTAAGGTAACATCCATGTTTAGTTTTGACATTTAGTATCTGTCCTGAGAAAATAATAGAGCAGGAGAATTTGAATTGCATTCTATTGGATTGAACAATTGAGAAATTCAAGCTCCATTTGTAAGTTGTAACATCTGACTAAGAAGGAAATTAGAATAAAAATAATATTTAGCAGATTTCAGACAGAATAACCTACTAAAATTATCAAAATGTCTAAACAGGAAATGTAATATTATATAACATACATGACCCTCGATGCAATAGCTTCACTGGACTATAGAGCCACTGTACAAAATTTATATATTTAGCTACTTTACATTATTTCATACCTTATAACTTGTTTCTTCTGGTCTTTCCTTGTTGTTTTCTAAGTTGAGGTATAATACCAAACTGTGGATCTCTTGTTAATTAAACAGTAATTTGACTTGGTTACTATTTGCTCTGGTACGTACTGGTATGGTGTCAGTACCTATGAAACTTTAATTAACTGACATGGACTTGCGTCATTTGAAATACATGATTGAAATATTGTTACAGTCGAAACAACAATTTTGAGTCTTTTTTACTAAAAAAAATATTATTTACTCAAATAACTTGAGTCTTTGTTGACAAAAGTAAATCAGCTGCATATATATTTCTATTTTTAAGGTGTATAAAGCAGATTTGTACCCTTTTTAGTACTGTTAAGTGTCAAAATGACGATCTGTTACTTTGCGGATTCTATATGACCATATACACATATGACTTTCTCGTGGCACATCAATGACATGCATTCATACTTGCATTAAAGTTAACAAAAAATTGAGACTCTAAAAATTGTGGACATGTGAAAAATGAGCAAATAGTAACTAACCAATTGCAAGATTTCATTAACGGTGTGCCGTAATTTTTCATTTTTTTTTCGGTCTTCAGCATGCCAATGCAATAATTTCGCATTAACGGAGAGATACCATAATACTTTTGCCGGAGGTCCTTTTGTTAATTTAGATTCATCACTGTTATCATTGGTTACCTTGTGTTTTATGTAACGTGAACAATCATATTGGGTTCAGGATTTTTTAAAGCTCATCTTCCCCTCTACATGTTCGCAAAGCCAGGTCAGTGTCACTGACTTATCAATTATTCTTCATAGATCAGTATCATAAGAATCAGATTATACCGGCGTTTGGAATTACTGAATCATATGGTGATAACATCTCATATATGACATCTGGTCAATTGACTTTTGCGGCCCAGACAATATCCTTTTTGTCAATATCTGGGTATACGAAGAATATTATACGCATCTTTAAACACATCATGTGAAAATATGATTTTGATCATAAATATTAAAAGCGTTTGAGCCAGAGGCGGAGGGACGCTACTAGAATTCTAACTTTTATCAAGGGCACGCAAAGGGCTTGTTCCAAAGTGGCGAAGTTGACATATGAGAAGTGGAGGGAGGAGGAAAAATCTGATATATGACATTAGAAAAATTGTATACGTATCTTTAAACACATCTGTGAAAATATGATTTTGATCATAAATATTAAAAGTGTTTGAGCAATAGTTGTCAGTGTTAATCATTCTCAGCAGCATTTAAAGTCGATCCGTGCGATCCACTTTAAAATTTGTGCACACAAATTATTAGCGAGGCACACACGAATCTTAAAGCGTATCAGACCCAAATTTGTTTCTCATGACCATCAGATCCGAACTTTTCTTGGGATGGAAATGAGTGAAAAGCTAGCAACAATTATGAAGATAATAATTTCCTTTTAAGTACTTCACTTATCGTGCTTACATGGGACACAAATTAATAATTTAAATTAAAGATGTACATTTTTCATGCTATATTTTTTATAAGGCATACCTTTTAATTTTATCAAATTTTAAACAAATTTGACATCATTTTACCTATATATTTGAAATGGAACGACATTATTCTGCTGTTGATCTGCAACTATTTTGGAAATTTGGATGGTTTAAAACCATTCAAATTGTTGGAGTTAGAAAAGTTGTATACTCCAGATACCCTTTTACAGATAAAACAAATTAGGTGGCAACTGGCAAGGCATTTTCCCATAGAGTAAGCAGGTAAAGAATTTCTATAGAGACTAAGCAAAACTGCTGCATGCAGCTGAGAGGATAACCTCATTTTTTATAAGTGTCGTCATCCCCTCAAGTTTTGCTATAAATTACTTGTAATCATATAACACTTTTGAGGAAAGAAAAAAGACACTCTTAGATAGCAAAAATGGTGCCTCTTCCAGAGATGATCTTTACTGTCATGAAGGTTCTGTCACAACTCCTTATATCTTTGTTATTTATCTTCATAATTTACTTGAGT
This sequence comes from Carex rostrata, assembly GCA_964058875.1. NCBI lineage: Eukaryota > Viridiplantae > Streptophyta > Magnoliopsida > Poales > Cyperaceae > Carex > Carex rostrata. Next base: position 3,206,346 of record CAXKVT010000054.1, read on the forward strand.
GTAAAGAGAAGAAACTTCTCGAAACGCCCTGAAAAGTTGCCACCAATGCCTCCAAAGCTTCCACTCATAGGAAACCTCCACCAAATAAACTCTTTTTACCATCAATCACTCTATTCACTATCTCTGAAATATGGGTCCCTCATGCTACTTCATTTTGGTGAAGTACCATGGCTTATTGTTTCTTCATCAGATATGGCATGTGCCATCCTACGGACCCGTGACCTCACCTTTGCCACCCGGCCTTCTGCTGTCGTCACTGACATCATTCGTTTTCGTGACCTGGCCTTTGAACCCTACGGTGAGGATTGGAGGCAATTGAAAAAGATCTTCACAGTCCATTTAATGAATACCAAAAAGATTGCCTCCTATACAACAATTCAAGAGGAGGAAGTTAGTAATTTGATTGCAAAGATTAGCCACCATGCCTCCAAGTCAAGAGGGGATCCTATAGAATTAAGCAAGGTTTTGTTCTCGTTCATGTTTGATGTAATTTGTAGGACCGTTTCTGGAAAATTCATTATGGAAGAACAGAGGTATGCCATGATCCAAGAAGTGGTGGAGGAGAGTTTTCGTTTAATTGGACGATTTAGTATTGGGGATTTGTTTCCTTCTTTGTCATGGTTAGAAGGGCTTATAGGATTGAGCAGGAGGGTTCGTATAAATAGAAATAAGTGGGATCTGTTGTTGGAAGAGATAATTCAAGCTCATATTCAGAGTGGAGAGAATAACGAGGGACCAAACAATTTTGTTGATATTTTACTTAGTTTGAAGAATGATCCTAGCATCAACTTTGATCTCACCATGGATCAAATGAAGGGGCAATTAGCAGTAAGCTTCGTATATTTATTTTTATTTTTGGAATTTTCAAATCATTGAACTTACCTATGAAAGTGGAGTCCTGTATTCTGAACTGCAAACATAAGATAAGCTTATATATGTAATCATTATGTCAATGGCCTCAGGATATGAAGAAATATATTACAGCTATTACAATTGCTAAATGGATGAACATGACAAAAAAAAAGGATAAAAAAAATTAATTATGCAATTATATCAAACACCTTGAGTTTATAACTATATCCACTTCTCAATCAAAATATTCAGGATGCATTTGCTGCTGGAATTGACACAACATACATCACCATAGATTGGACAATGTCTGAGCTCATAAAAAACCCTAAATCCATGAAGAAGCTACAAGAAGAGGTCAGGGGAGTAGTAAAGCATGGTGACATGGTGAGATCAGAAGATCTGAACCAAATGAGCTACCTAAAAGCGGTAATCAAAGAAACCCTACGGCTACATCCTCCTCTCCCTTTGCTGCTTCCAAGGGAATCAATGGAAGAATGTGAAATAAATGGTTTCATAATTCCTAAAGGAACCAAAGTACTTATCAATGCCTGGGCCATTGCGAGGGAGGCAAAATCATGGGAGGTGCCCGAGGAGTTCCTGCCAGAACGATTCATTGGTAGTCAAGTGGACTACAAAGGCACTGACTTTCAGCTCATCCCATTTGGAGCAGGACGCAGAATTTGTCCTGGTATGTTGTTTGGTACAGCCACTTCAGAGCTTGCAGTAGCAAATCTCATACATCGTTTCGATTGGGAGTTGCCTCATGGAATGACAAGGGAGGAGTTCAACATGGGTGAGTCACCGGGATTTACCGTACATAGGAAGGATGACCTCCGGCTTGTTGTTAAAAATGTTCACACATCATATTAGATATTAGTGTCTTTTTTTTTATTATAGCGGAATAAACGGCAGTTTATGTAAAATAATATTTGGTAAGATATATAAGAGATTTATGATGGTATGTTCAGAGAAATGATTATACTGCGGTAATACTAATACCACATTTCATATTTTCAATGTAATAATTTGGGTAATGATCAATTTAGGTACTATATATTAGCATTGATTTTGTTCCTTTTTCATGATTTCCACAATATTCTCTCAAGTATATGATCACCTAACAATTGCAAAGCGTTATCACATGACAAGATAGGTATAAGCATCAATTAATGCTGACAAATAGTTTATACCTCTATGCATGTTGTCAGGAATCTGAGAGAATATGCACTCTCTTTGGTTACCCCTCTCTGTGTTTGGTATGCTAGATTATTGCATAAAAGAGCAAGTATCTAAGAGCAATGAATATCAATTTTATTATGTCCAAGTTATGAAGTTTGTTTTGCCGCATACCAGCAGGGAATTGCAGAATTTCATTAAACAATGCCCATAGCTAGGCTTCATTTCATTTCCCAACCTTGTGACTTACATCAGCTACAGTTTAAAAAAGTCATCACCACAATTACAACAAGATCCCCCAGAGTGTATTCTATTCCCCATTTGTATCAGATAGCTCTGGCCTCTTTCTATCCTGTTCAAATAACAATAATAGGTAGGTCCGTAGGTGTTGTTGAGAAATTCCATTTTTCTGTTGTGCCTCTTTTTGGCAAACTGTCCGCCAGGTCTTTTTGGCGGCATCTGTGGACATGGTGACAATTCAGCCCCTTATAATGACCATGTGTCTTTAAGATATTGGCAATCAGATTTGAATCCTAGTTTGGGCTAAACCTCGTCCATTACCAGTGAGACTGAGTGAAGCGAACTCAAACTCAATTTCACTAATAATCGGACATTCAGAGGAACAAAGGAACAAACTTTATGTATTTCATCAAAATTGTAAAGATACAGAAGCAATGGCGTGAACGCCTTTGAACAAGGGAACAAGAGATTTTATCACAAAATTCACTAAAAAAACAATCTGTAAAGATAAAGCCTATATATAGGCGACTCCAACGAACTAGCCTGCTGTTATTCTTATTCGTCCGATCTTCCAATTGAATCTCGGCCTGACACCTCAGTAGCCATGCTAACTACAGTACTGACAGCGCACAACAAACTCTAACTTCTTTCTTTAATTCACCTCAATTTCCCCTTTCAACATCCCCTCCATTTCTGGCCTGTTGGGTCCCACCTGGCAGCTTCTCACATAATTTGAGTTTACTGACCGCATCGCTGCCCTGCTTGCCCCCTTCCTTCAGTTCTTCTATCGCTATAGCCCTTTCTCCAATTTCATTTGTAATTTCACCCAAATTGAGCTGCACTCGTGACACTGAGGACCCTATCCACATGAAGAACTGGATCTCAGTCTCACTGTTCAAAGCGGCGCTGCACTGGGTGGACCCAAGAGCTCGGTGCCTGGTCAATTGGTCTTGGTTTGAATATATGACCCGTATGTTTTAGAGGCCGAACTTGAACAATCAAATTCGTTTGAGATTTCTGAAAGCCTATCTTAACCCTCTACATTTTCACAAGGCCAGGTCAGGGCTACTTCACTTGTCAAGTTTTCTTAAGAGCATAGCTTCAAGATATATTGAATTGGTTTCACATGATAAATCTAGATTATTAAAACTGATCTATTTCATGAAGTATGTGTTTACGTGCAATATTTATAATTTTTTGCATTAATTTAATATAGCAAAGTGTTCAAAACATAATAATTTTTTTATTAAAATGTACTTATATATTTTGACTGCTTGATTTTATACTAAACTAATTCAAAATTTATAAATTTTGCTAATAAACTCATTATTTACGAAGTTAACTCATTCTAAATGTACTCTCTCATTTATTAATTAGTCTTTACAGTGTAAAAGAGATTACATGAGACCAGTCATGTGGGATTACTAATATTGTTTGGTCAGAAGGTGCCAAAGTAAGAACTAGTCTTTGGTCTAGCCTTTGATCTCTATGTAAAGGTCATGGGTTCGAAATCCGAATATAAGAAATCTTTTATTGTATTAATAATAGTATTAAATAATTAGGTGACTTAACCTTCAATCTTAAAAAAAAAGAAAAAAAAAAAAAAAAAAAAAAATTGTCAAAGTGGCGAAGTTGACATCTGAGAAGTGGAGGGAGGAGCAAAAATCTCATATATGACATTAGAAAATATCCTTTTTGTCATTATCTGGGTATAAAATTGTATACGTATCTTTCAACACGTACGTCATGTGAAAAAGAAAAATGGGGGCCGCTATATTGAATTCGTATCCTCTGAGATATCTCAAACTTTGCGTGACTTTATAGAAAATCCCAACCGTTTAAATACGTTCTGCACGAATCTCAAAGCACACGTAGTAGTGACCCCCTACATCACCCCCCAATAGGCACCCGACACGTCGGTCACGCAAAAGTTGAGATATCTCAGAGGATACGCACTCCGCTATATTGACCTCCCGTGGTATTTACGAAAATGAATGACACTCTATAATCCTATTTTGGTTAACCCAGATCTCATACATGACCCAATATAAATGTCATTATTAGAATATATAAGAAATTGTGAAGTATGACCTATTCTAGTTTTGATAGGACAGCTTGGATGTAATCCATATTAATTAAAAGGGAGAATTTCATGTTTCCCCTCAAAAACTTTAATATTACGTATTACCCCCTCAAAAGTTTATGATATCATATTTACCCTTCAAAAGTTTAGAAACTCACATATTTATCCAATTCATCAACTTTTTCATTAATTTCAAAATATTCAACCTTTTAAATTCATAATTCTCATTATACCCTTGTGAGAAGAAATTAATGTCCTCCCTAATGTCTAAGCCTCTGTGGCCGGTCTAGTAAAAACAAAAGTGAGACTGTAACGCCTCTGAATTCGGGTATATTTTAAATTTAGAATCCTAATTAGAACAAAATATAAATAAGAATAATATATATATAGTTCAGAAAATAAATTATAAAAGGACAATCAAATAAATAGAAAAAAAAAAAAAACGTTTTATTTATTTAATGAAAGGTATATCCAAATTCTGCATACAAATTTTAATTATATATATACTTAGCCCAATTAGAAAGCCCAAATTAGAAAAAAATGCAAATCTAAATTAAGTCCAATTCCCACCCATATAACCTATCCCTCTCCTCTCTCCTTCCACAGCCAACCCTCCTCTCTTCTTCTGTAAGTCTCTTTCTCTCTTTCTCTTTCTCTTTTTCTCTCTTTCTTTCTCTTTTCCCTCTTGGCCGCCCCTCCTCTCCTCTTGGTTGCCGCCGGCCACAAGCCAGCCACCACCCGAACTCTCTCTCTCTCTTGGCCGAAACCCCTTCCCCACTCCTCCTCCTTGGCCGAGCACCCCCCAAAGCCGACCCCCTTCCCTTGCTGCTGCCGCCGGCCGAACCACCCCAACCCAAGAACCAAACCCGAAATCCTCTAACCTAGACCCGAACCCCTCTCTCCCAAAACCCAAACCCGAAACCCTCTAACCCTAGACCCAAACCCCTCTCTCCCAAAACCGAAAACCCAAGACCTAGACCCGAAAACCCTAAGATTGAATTCAAAAACCCTAGCCTAGACCCGAAACCCAATAACCCGAAACCCATTAACCCTAGAGTGTGATCCTATGAACCAAAATTTGCTTCAGGGGGGCAAGCCCCCCTAAGACCCCTGTGGATATACGGGGTAAGGAAACCAAAACTTAAACCCAATAACCCAATATCCGAACCGAACCCCTTCCCTCTTTAAAGTCAATCAAATTAGTACGAGGATCAAGGTTAATACCAATTTAATAATACCAAATTGAACTGTGGGGGAAACTGAATTGAGGGTTTTAATTATGTGTAAATTATTTGGATTTAAAAAGAAATAAGAAGTTAATTAAGCGTTTAAAACTTAGGAGCAAACCGCGTGAATTTAGGAGACGCTGAGAATACGCGAGATCCTGACAACCGCTCAAACGAAGGCACTGAAAATACAGGTGCGGGTTCCTGGTCTTTTTACAAATAATACAAAAAATGCATGGATTGAGGTAAGTAGTCCTTTTTCTTAATCTGGTGGATAAACTGCATGTTGTGAATGTCGAACAATCGTTTGAATTTGTGTAGAATTGCATGATAGGAACTCTTGATGCATGAAATTGAATTGACAGGAATTGAATTGGGAATTTGAGAATGGGGAACTTGAATGAATCGTTTTAAATTGGGGCCGTCCGTGTGAGGCGGCTCTGCATGTGTTTTTTTGAAAAGCGGGCTGTCCATGTGTGGCAGCCCAGTGTGTGAACAGGACAGAACAGAACAGAACAGAACAGAACAGAACGGGTCGCCAAATTCGCGGCGGTTCGCCGGATGGGTCCCCGAAATGGCCCATCTAGAGTGTGATAATCGGGTCGTCCTTGCGTGGCGATTCGCCGGGTTTCCATGTGCGGGCATGGATTCCCAGAGTGTGGAATTTTAAAACCTTTTGAAATGAGTTAGAAAGGGGCGGGAATAAAAACTGGTTATTTTAAAGTGATTTGCATATCCTAATCGATAGGGACATGGGGAAAAATTCAAAAACCTTCTTTTTATGTTATTTGGGGAATTAAATGCATTGATTTGTAAAAGCACCGGGCTGGAACTAAATCCCGCACTGAGAGTTAGTTCGATCTCTCACCGTACCACCTGTTATGTGGGTTCCAGGAAACGAAGAAGAAAGCATGGAGGAAGGCCGCGGGTGAGGAAATTAGCGGAAGTTGTTAAGATAGCCACTATCTGTTTATTTTATATTTGTATGAACAATATTTTGTGTGGACATGGCAGTGACTGTTTGACTAGCCATGTCTGACATATTGTCCCTTTTTTTGTTTGTTTGTGAACTCCATTTACTTTTAAATAAAGTGGCTTGTTGAATGTTTTTTTATTGATGATGTATGTGATGTGCTTAACGCCTAGCGCATAAATGCGCGGCGGGTTGTCCGGGGGTGTGACAGAGACCAACTGAAAAATTAATGTGCTCCTTTCATCCTTCAACCATACCAGTAAAAATATATTTGAGAAACCATTTCTATCCCAATTAAGAAACACAACTAGAGTTTAACATCTATGGTTTGGAGTTTCATATGTTGGATCATAATACAACGTTGAGCTTATATGTAATATAATTATGAATTGTTTACTGTCACATATGATTGTCATGTAGAACAATTTAGACAAAGATCAAATTATTGATGGACAGATTCTGAAATTTGCAATTAAGAAAACTGATTTTAGAACTCTGAGTACTTAGCCAAATTTTGGAAACTTCAGGACAACACAGGAAAAAGTCCGAGTCTAGTGTGAATGCACTCAGGACTTAGACAAAATTTGGGGTTGAAAGTTGATGAGTGTAAATTAGGTATATTTTTATCTAGGATTTTATATCGATAACTTAACCAATTTTCATGCATTTAGATTAACTTAGCATAATTTAGCTTAGAAATATATCAAGAACCAAGTTACTGTCGTTTGCTCATTATATTTGTAGTTTTAAAACATTTGCAAGCTTTGGAACGGTCTCTGGGGCACTTGGTGCGATCGTATCCACTTTGAAAGAAGCCTTGATAAATCAAGAATCAAGTTACTGTCAAAAGTCAATTTAAATTACAGGAAATGATAGATCTTCTCGCAAGCTTTCCGAAAAGTTGTAAAACACAGAAAACGGAGCTACGGACAAGGAGTTATGCCCATTTGAAATTCAGTTCACAGCCTAGACAGAGGCTTCGTGCGGGTGAAGATGTAGTCCAGCCAGCCCGCACAGTCCACAGCACGGAAATCCGTGCAGCTACCCCTGGCCGCACAGTCCAAATCCGAAAATTCCAACTTTCGACATCTTTTCGTATTTCGACCATATCTTGGTCATACGAATTCCGTTTTAGGCAAATAAAAGCTTGCTGGAAAGAGGACAACAAGATCTACAATTATAGGAAGGTTATAAATCAGAATTTGTGATGCCCAGGTCACAGGAATCCTTCTAGTAAGCCATCAGCTGATATCTATTGTCATATCTCATGACATCTTGATTGATTCACCTTCCATCATTGGTTGCTTCTTCCCTAAGTCACAAAATAGCTATAAATAAAGGGGAGGCAGCAGGAGGAATGGCATCTCCCCTTTGGAGGGAAGCTGCCTTTACCACCATCAAACCCTAATCATCTTCTCCATCCATCTCATCTCTCAAGTGACTCAAAGGCGCTAAGGATTGAAGAACTTGGCGGATCTCGAGGAGCTTGCAAGGAAGAACTGAGGCGTAACTTCGGAATTTGTGTATTCTATTTCTCTTGTTATTTTCTTGATTTTACTTGTATGGATTATTTGTTTTCTATCATATCATGGATGTTATTATTTTTGCATCCATGAAAGGCTAATTTTCTCTCTAAGGGCTTAGGTTGTAGCATGAACTTGTGTTAGTTTATTTACTTAAATGTTCTCTTTATAATGATTGACTTGTCTTGATGTTTGGTTTTATTTTATATATTTGTGAGTCATGCATGATTTGTGATTTAGTAATCGAACCTTGTTAGGGTGGTGACAGTACTTTAGCATTTAGGGTGTATGATGAAAAAGATACCATTTGATTGTATACAAATAACCTTAAGATGGTAGATACAGGTGGATTCCCAATCTACCCCCGGAACCATAGAACAAAATACTGTACCAAGTAATAGTAGTATATGTTTCCTATTAAATAACTCAATTAGGTGGATGAGAGCCCTAATTAAGAGGTATATTAACATGGATCCATGAATTATGAAAGGTAGTTGTAGAAATTAGAATTCCCATCAAGATCATGGCATGAATTTAGAGAACTCCAAAAGTAAATAGATTAACCAAGTGATTGTAGACCGAAAGCTCTTAGACCTTGTTATCTTAATTTACAAAACACCTTTTATTCGCATTTAATTTAGTTTCTTGTTACCAACCAACTATTTTGGGTATTGAACCCACATTTAGTTACTTGCAACAACCCCCCCCCCCCCCCCCTTTTTTTAATAACTTGCAATTTATTTAGTTTTAATTTAGTTTTAGTAAAAATTACAATTGCCTTAGTCTTTGGATCGATACCTCATTACTACAATAATAGATTATGAGCTTGCAATTGATCTACTTTGTGTTTTTAGGTTTATAAATGTAAAGCATTTGCGTGATAGTTAGTTCCAAATAAATATCCTTAAAATTCACAACAAAAGTCCAGTGCAGACGTACTCAAGACTTAGGCAAAATTTGGGGTTGAAAGAAAAGTAGTTATTTGGATGCGTCTCAACCCAGTGCGGACGCACTGAGTCCCAGTGCGGCTGCGCTCGCGGTGCCAGATGTGTAGGATGTAAGCACATTTTAATATGTCTATCATGTTGAACGGTTTATTCGACTGTTTGAACTTTGAAAATGTAGGATGTAATCCAATGTCACCAAAAATGGTGTAAGTGGATCCCTTCTATACACACACACACATATATATACAACACACACACACACACACACACACACATATATATATAGAGAGAGAGTAAGGCTACCATACATTGCAATTATTGCATAGGCATTTTTGTACATTATACTATAAATCACCAGATTCAAAGTTCAAATAACCGATCCAAACTGTTCATCTTGTTCTTCATATTAATATGTGTTTGGAGACCAAACTATACATATTTTGGAAAAAAATTTACTATTTTTTTAGATTTATTGAAAATCGTTGTTTTTCAAATTTATTTTCCCTCATTAATCATCCAAACACGAAGAGATTAAATTAAATACGTTAATCTTCCTTTAGTTCCATTCCATTCCCTTCTATTCTTCACGTCCCCTTCCTTCCTCTACTCTTCATCCAAGCAGGGTGTTATGGACCAAATACGAAAAATGTATGAAGCATGTGAAGCATAACTAAGATTTGACAAGTAAATTTTCCGAAATCTTGTATTATTTTTCAAGAAATTTAAATTTAAAATTTTTAATTAGTATTCAACAAAAAATTTGTGCTAAATATGATATTTATTTTCTTTAAAAGTTTAGCAAAGGAATGCTATAATATTTATGAATTTGACATTATATACTTTGTTCCAGTGTAGATTAAAACTTACTAGCTATTCATTACGTCAATATTTCAGCAACTGTATAGGTCTAATAAAGAATTAATGAATCAGGTAGATATTTTGACGGCATGTCACATTTCTTCTTGATGCAATATTAATTCATACATACCGGAATCAGATATGATGAAGACTAGATTTGAGTAGAGGTGCTATCGGGTCGGGTCGGGTCTAGATACTATTATATTTGGTTCTGTATTCTAAAAGTGTTTGGGTCTGAATTTCGATCCATACACTTATCTGTTTCAATCCGGGTCGGGTACGGATCCAGATACCTATCTATCCGTAGATATTTCGGGTGCAGTCTTTCGGTTCCAGGTAAATAGATACCCATAACTTGTTTGTAAATTATCAGATCCAGTACGGATACGGGGTGGTTCCGGATCTAGAGCGGGCATATGTCACAAAAAAATCAAGAGGATGGAAAGAAAATAACTTTTGAAATTAAAAATATTAAAGAAGAGATATAATTTTTAAAAATTAAAATATTAGAGATGACGATTTCTTTTTCGGTTCCAAAAATCTATGAATGGAATACTAATAATTTGTAGAAAGGACATTTCAATGAGAGCAATAAATTTTCATTATTATGCGAAGGATATCAAGGCAAATATTGAAGGATGTATTCATAGTAATAAATTTTATTTAAAAAATTAATGCGGCTTGCATGGAAGGAATAAATTTGACATTCATCTATGTGTACATAGTGAATATGTGACTGCATTCTATTTTATCACATCAAAAAAAGTACTGGACTCACCACGGCTTATGCAAAAATTAATATGCAAAGTTGTACTTTTATATATTAATAGTTATTAGTATATGTTTTATCAGGTATTTATACATGTATCGGGTCGGGTTTGGTTATGGATCAGATAATTAAATGAAAACCATATCCTACCCATTACAGTATCGGTTCCGGGTCGGATATTAAATTATTAATTTTGTAACCATACCCATAATTTAACTGGTTATATTTTTTAAACCATACCCTATCCAAATTAATCGGATCCGGGTCGGATCCGGTTCCGGATCGGATTCGGGTAATCGGATAAAAGTAGCACCTCTAGATTTGAGAGATGACTAACTTAGCCGGCATCTAGGAATTGTAGTCTCGTTTTGGAAAAAATGAACTATATATTGACTATCATTAACCGTTTACTTTTCTATATATTGACTATATATGGAAATTAGTGAGAACCCTCAATTACATGGACATAACGGAAATTGCGCATATTTCCTCTTGACAATTCATAACTGTCTACTTTTCTAACAACGCACGTTAGGATCGGATTTTAACCGATCCTGATCAAGACGATACTAATACTACACTAATATGGATCCGTTAAAGACCTGATCCAAATAGTTTAAATTAGGATTGGTTCTATTAAATAACCGATCCCGATAGTTTGAATTAAGATCGGTTATATTAAACAACTGATTCTAATATAAATTAATCTGAATCGGTTGTATAGAATCACTGATCATATGTATACTAATCTGGATCAGTTCTTTTAAGTAACTGATCCAGATTAATATATATTAGGATCGGTTTTTTAATAAAATCAATCCTAATAGGAACGGTTATTTAATAAAAAAACATTCCTATTCATACAAATAGAAACGGTCATTCAATAAAAAAGTGTTCCTATTCATACAAATAGGAACGGTCATTTATTAAACAACCATTCCTATTTGTACAAACAGGAATACCTTTTTATTAAACGACTGTCCTTCATTATATAAATAGGAACGCCCGATCAGCCGACCCTGATTAAAGGAACTATCAGTATCCCCTGGGTCAGTAACGCGCATAGGTTCGTTCCTAATAGGCATTTTTGACCGTTCCTAGGAACGTGTATTCTCCACTAGTGAATAATTAATAACTTGTACTTTTCTGTGGTCATTTATTGTGTTGTTCTTTTCATTGATTTTTCTATGATTTATACATTTCATATAAAAATCTCATTTTTCCTCATCGCGTCAAAGGCCAATTTAGTTTTCTCACAATTTCAAAGTGGCAAATTTTCCCACTAATTTCCATATATAGTCAATATATAGTTCTTTGCAAAAAAATTCTCACTAATTTAGTTCGGAAGTGAATCATACTTGTTTAGCTAGTATGCGGAAGTTACTTCTGCATTGATACAAAAATTCAATGGTTTGAAAACAATGATTTTGTAAAATACTTAATAAATAGTTAAAAAAATTCAAAAAAATGTAAAATTTGATCTACAAGCACATTTTAATATATTCATCGTGTGGAACAGTTTGGTTTGACTGTTTGGACTTTAAAAATGTAGAATGTAATTTGGTGTCACAAAAAAAAAGTGTAAGTAGATCCCTCTTTATTTATGTATGTATATATTATCAGATCAGGAGCAATTTAAAGAGATGCTAACTCTCGTCTAGAAAATATATATACACACACATAGAGGCATATATATACACATATATAAACACACACACACACATGTACATGCTGGAAATCCAGATGAATTTTTGTAAAGAACTATATATTGACTGTATATGGAAATTTCCAGCATATACATATACATATAATATATACATGTATATATATATATATATATATATATATATATATATATAGAGAGAGAGAGAGAGAGAGAGGTGGGCTACGGTGAGTTGCGAAGTAAAATGCGTTTCTACTTCACGCCATATTTTTATTTTGAAAGTCCAAATGACCGATCCAAACAGTTAGATGTTTAATCCATATTGAAATGTGCTTGGAGACCAAATTTTATATTTTTTGGAATTTTTTTGCTATTTATTAAGCATTTTTGAAAATTGCTGTTTTGCTGTGAACAGTAAAAAAACAGTAAAATTTTCTAGACCATCAGATCAGCGACTTTCAAAATTGCTTAATAAATAGTAAAAAAATTCCAAAAAATGTAAAATTTGGTCTCCAAGCACATTTCAATATGGAGAACAAGATGAACGGTTCGGATCGACGTTTTGAACTTTAAAATCGCAAAATATGAGCGTGAAGTAAAATAGTCGCTTTACTTCGCAACTCACCGTAGCCTAGCTCTATATATATATATATATATATATATATATATAGAGAGAGAGAGAGAGAGAGAGTGGCTAAGCTCAAATCGTTTGTTCCTGGGCTCAGGAACAAACGATTGGGTTCTCCAACTTCCGAAGTTCAAACGGCCGATCCAAACCGTTAGATGTTTAATCTATATTAAAATGTGCTTGGAGACAGAATTTTATATTTTTTGAAATTTTTTTACTATTTATTAAGAGGGTTTGAAAGTCGCTGTTTTTTTATGGTGCAGAATTTTAATAAAAACAGCAACTTTCAAACCCTCTTAATAAATAGTAAAAATATTCCAAAAAATATGAAATTTTGTCTCCAAGCACATTTTAATATGGATTAAACATCTAACGGTTTGGATCGGCCGTGTGAACTTCGGAAATTGGAGAACCCAATCGTTTGTTCCTGAGCCCAGGAACAAACGATTTGAGCTTAGCCATTCTCTCTCTCTATATATATATATATATAGAGTGAGGCTATGGTACTATGCATATCACGGGTGGTTACCGTGCTACGGCTCTATATTTGAGTTTTCAAATCCTAATGGTCAATCCGAACCGTTCATCTTGTTCTCCATATTAATATGTGTTTGGAGACCAAATTTTACATTTTTTGAAAATGTTTTACTATTTTTTTAGATATTTAGAAAATCACTTGATCTGAAAATTCTGGACCATCCAAAAACAGTGATTTTCAATAAATCTAAAAAAATAGTAAAAAAATTTCAAAAAATGTAAAATTTGGTCTCCAAACACATATTAATATGGAGAACAAGATGAATGGTTTGGATCGACCGTGAGGATTTGAAAACTCAAATATAGAGCCGTAGCACGGTAACAAATCGTAATATGCATAGTACCATAGCCTCACTCTATATATATATATATATATGGGTAAGGCTAAGGTGCTATGGGTTGCATAGCGACCTACGGTGCTACGGCTCAATATTTGAGTTTTCAAAACTTAAACGGTCGATCCGAACCGTTCATCTTGTTCTCCATATTAATATGTGTTTGGAGACCAAATTTTATATTTTTTGGAAATTTTTACTATTTTTTTAGATAGGTAGAAAATCAAATATCTGAATGGTGCAGAATTTTTTAGATCAACTGATTTTCTACCTATCTAAAAAAATAGTAAAAATTTGGTCTCCAAACACATATTAATATGGAGAACAAGATGAACGGTTTGATTTGACCATTTGGATTTTGAAAACTCAAATATTGAGCCGTAGCACCGTAAGTTATATAGATGTATATAGATGTATACACACACACACACCACACACACATACACACACACACACACACCACACACACATACACACAAACACACACACACACACACACCACACACACTTACCCTATATATATACACACACACACATGTATATAGATGTATATATATATATATAGAGGAGGGTTAAAATGCACCCTCTTTTTGTGCTCCTAACGTGCACCCTCTCCTCGTATCTTCATTTTCAAAGTTCAAATAGTTGATTCGAACATTCCAACGTGTTCTTCATATTAAAATGTGCTTGGAAACCAAATTTTACATTTTTTGAAATTGTTTTACTATTTTTTCAGAATTTTTTAAAATCATCACTTTGCTGAATTTTTTATTATTGTTTAGTTTAATAAAAAATTCTTGAAAAATAGTAAAAAATTTCTAAAAAATGTAAAATTTGGTCTCGAAGCACATTTTAATATGAAGAACACGTTGGAAGGATCGAATCAACTATTTGAACTTTGAAAATGAAGATACGAGAGAAGGGTGCACGTTAGGAGCACAAAAAGGAGGGTGCATTTTAACCCTCCTCATATATATATATACATGTACATGTATATATATATACGAGTTAGGCTACTATGACATTGGTGTTATTTGAAATTAAATAACACCAACTTTTAAACCCTTAGATCTGCCTTGAGATTCGTAATATCCGCTTTTACTGTTCAAGCACTTAATTTTGTACGAATCTCAAGGCAGATCTAAGGGTTTAAAAGTTGGTGTTATTTAATTTCAACTAACACCAATGTCATAGTAGCCTAGCCCATATATACACATCTATATACATGTGTGTGTGTGTGTATACATGTTCAAACAACAAATCTAAACTGTTAGATGTTCAATCTATATTAAAATGTGCTTGGAGATCAAATTTTATACTTTTTGAAAATTTATTAATATTTATTAAGCTGGTTTTGAAAACCGCTGTTTTTATTAAATTTCTGCAGCATTGTAAAACAGCGGTTTTCAAACCAGCTTAATAAATAGTAAAAAAATTCCAAAAATGTAAAATTTGGTCTTCAAGCACATTTTAATATAGATTGAATATCTAATGGTTTGGATTTGTTGTTTGAACATCAAGTACTAATTATATATATATGTATAGGAGTTGGCTACGGTGCTATGCGTAGCATAGAGGGCATCCGTGCAACGGCTCAATATTTGAGTTTTTGAAATCCTAATGGTCGATCCGAACTGTTCAACATGTTCTCCATATGAATATGTACTTGCAAACCAAATTTTACATTTTCTAGAATTTTTTTACTATATTTTTAGATATGTAGAAAATCACTAGATCTGAATGGTTTAGAATTTTTAGATCAAGTGATTTTCTAAAATAGTAAAAAAATTCTAAAAAATATAAAATTTGGTTTGCAAGTACATATTCATATGGAGAACGGTTCGGATTTTGAAAACTCAAATATTGAGCCTTTGAACGAAGACCCTATATGCTACGCGTAGCATATTAGCATTTTCCTATATGTATATATACGTATATATATAGAGAGAGATATATTTATCTATACACACACAAATAATTGACGTCAAGCCACCCAACAATTAATATTTACAAAGAATTATTTTTTTTGAGTTTCGAACCTATGACTTCTCACACAGAAAGCATTGCTTTTGTCACTAAATCAAAACTTAGTTCTCAAATAATTAATAACTTGTACTTTTCTGTAGACATTTACTGTGTTGTTCTTTTCATTGATTTTTCTTTGATTTATACATTTCATATAAAAATCTCATTTTTCCTCATTGCATAAAAAGCCAATTTAGTTTCCTCACAATTCCAAAGTGGCAAACTTTCTCACTAATTTCCATATATAGTTAATATATAGTTCTTTACAAAAATTCATCTGGATTTCCAGCATATAGATATAAAAACACACACACACACACACACACACACACACACACACACATATATATATATATATATATATATATATATATATATATATATATATATATATTTCTAGACGAGAGTTAGCACCTCTTTATATATATATATATACAGAGAGAGAGAGAGAGTTGGGCTACGGTGAGTTGCGAAATAAAGCGACTATTTTAGTTCACACTCATATTTTGTGATTTGAAAAATCCAAACGACCAATCCGAACCGCTCAACATGATCTTCATATTGAAATGTGCTTGGAGACCAAATTTTACATTTTTTGAAATTTTTTTACTATTTATTAAGCAATTTTGAAAATTGCTGATCCGATGGTCCAGAAATTTTTACTGTTTTTTACTGTTCACAGCAAAACAGCAGTTTTCAAAATTGCTTAATAAATAGTAAAAAAATTCCAAAACTTGTAAAATTTGGTCTCTAAGCACATTTCAATATGGAGATCACATCTAACGGTTTACTTCGCAATTCACCATAACCCAACTTAAATATATATATATATATATATATATATATATTTATATATATATATACAGAGAGAGAGAGAGAGAGAGAGAGAGAGATGGGCTACAGTTGTGAAATAAAACGCGCTTCTACTTCACGCCGTATTTTTATTTTGAAAGTCCAAATGACCGATCCAAACTGTTAGATGTTTAATACATATTGAAATGTGCTTGGAGACCAAATTTTATATTTTTTGATGACACCGAATTACACTCTACATTTTCAATTTTTTTAAAGTCCAAACAATCAATCCAAACCGTTCAACACAATGAATATATTAAAATGTGCTTGCATATCAGATTTTATGTTTTTTAATATTTTTACTATTTATTAAGTATTTTACAAAATCGTTGTTTTCAGACCATTGAATTTTTGTACCCATCTTAATAAATAATAGAAAATTTTAAAAAATGTGAAATTTTATCTGCAAGCACATTTTAATATATCTATCATGTTGAACGGTTTATTCGACTATTTGAACTTTGAAAATGTAGGATGTAATCAAATGTCACCAAAAAAGGGTGTAAGTGGATCCCTTCTATACATGCACACACACACACACATTTATATATATATATATATATATAGAGAGAGAGAGTAAGTGTTACATCTCTAAAAAAAAAAAAAAAAAAAAAAAAAAATCGTAAAACGTTATAACGTTTTAAAACGTTATGTAGCGTTTTTCGCTGTAAAACTTGATAAAAATGACAATTTTATGAAGGCTGGATTCAATTAAACTGTTATAACGTTTTCAGAAAACGTTATAACGTTTTATAGACTAAATTAAGGGCATTTTTCACCAGCTGAATCGTTATAACGATTTACCAAAACGTTATAACGTTTTATACACCAAATTATGCGTTTTCTACACTATTTCCTGCGTTTTTCACCAGCTGAATCGTTATAACGATTTACTAAAACGTTGTAACGTTTTATCCGACAGTGTGAGGGTCTATTTAGCAAAATTCTGTGTCTCTTTCTCTCTCACTCCTTCCCTTCTCCCTGCCTGGTGTGTGTTCCGCCCCAAAGAGAAAAGAGAGAGAGAGAGCTCCATTATTTCACGAAAGTTCGGGAAATCGAAGGTAGGAACGAGAAATTGGATGTGGATCTCATCTAGCTCTCCCATTTGGTATTCCCTTCTCTCCTCTTCTCCCTCAAAATCCGAATTTCACCATTGTTAGGGTTTTTCGTTTTAAACCCGAGATTTGGGTTTGAATTACTTGTAGACTAGCTCCTTGAGCCTCCTTCGTTGGTTATGTGTCGATTCTTTTCCCGATTTCACCTCGATTTTGGATTCCCATTTCTAGGGTTTTTGGTACCAAATCTGAAATTTGGAAATGTTGTTGATCGATTAGGCTAATCCGACCAATTAGACTTATAATCGGTAAACCTCTTTCTCAATCGTGACATCTAACGGTTAATCTGAAATTTGACCAAATTAGGGTTTAATTAATCGGCAAATTGAATTATTACGAGAACCAAAATAGTGAGACGGTAAATGAATTGTTACCAAATTGGAATTGTGTCACACCCCGCGGCCACGGGTCGTAACAGTCCCCCGCCGTAAGCATACAACGCCGTGTATGCTTACAAGGCTACTCACATTTCAAACCAAACAACAAGCAATTCAAACAAGTTTCTAATATATATATATCAGAGTACACAGTCTGGTCAGCATATAATACAACAAAAGTATCTCATCCGGATACCAACCACGAGGCCTACCCTAAATCTATACAACAAAAGATATCTAGGGTCATATACTGGTAAGCTACTAAGGCCTACTACTCTCGTGCCTCTCCGGAATCAGTCGCACCAATACCTGTAAAATAACGGGGAAGGTGCGGGTGAGAATAAATTCTCAGTGCGAATTTGCCACAGTTCAGACTATTGGACTTGCAATCAAACTCTATATTCAATAATGAAACCCAAACAACAACAATGCAAACAGTTATATAAGAAAACATAAATAACAGAATGCCACTACTCGACAACAGTTAATCAACCTGAAACACAGTTTACGGAATTTCCAAGATGAATCTCAAACACAACATATATTTTGGCTTAACTCGATTCCTAACTCAGTTCAGTAGGGCTTGTAGCAATTACAGATGTTCTTTCGAGCTGAACCTTTATCAAACCCACATCTGTAGGGTTACTGACACCTACAGATGGCCAACCGCTGGACCCTTTATCTGACACCCATCTGCAACCGTTTGGCTTAACAGTTTATTAAGGTCTGGTTCAAATCATGTAAAGAAAATCCACTTTAGAATCGTTTCCAATATTCGTCATATTCAATCGACCGTTCAAATGCATTAACACGTAGGAAAATGCTACCGAGCCATAGACGTTACACAAGTCAACCACGATTTCCAATCACACATCTCATAACATAATCACCCTCCCTCGTCCCAACCGGTACTGGGAATATCGAGGGCCGTTCACCTAAGGCCATTTAGGATCCTGGGAATCCAAGTCAGCATACAGCCCGACTTGGCAAATTCATTGGATCCAAGTGCTTAACTTCGTAAATCCATTCACATACATATCAAATCCAATCGTGGTGACTTTCAATCAAAATCAGATCACAATAGATCAACATAACCTATAACCATACCAGCATGCAAATCATTCAAGTCACATCAATTCGAGTTTAATTTGATTGGGCTATGCAAATGCTCTACGCAATTCAGTGATGCAATCAATGATATTCAACATGACAAACGAAAACACAGTTTAATTCCTGAAAATAAAGTATCAAACAAGTCCAAGAATCCCGCACCTTATTATGACGAGCGTACCGCTTAGCTTAAGGATCGGACGTCTCGTATTGTCTAGCAAGTTCTTGCTCGACCGAGCCTACACCTATATTATACGTTTACTTGGTTTAATTCGGGTTCAGTGGTCCATACGTTTACTTAGGGTTGGTACAGTCCCAAATCAATTCTTTTCGGTTCCTTCTTTCTTACCAAAATCCTCTAAAACTACACAAAATCTCATCTAGGTCCTCTGGACCATACAACTCTCCATTTGGTGACCATCAATCACCGTTTCACTACTTTGGTTCTCGGTTCATTTCAATTTACCATTTGGTTAACCCTAATTTGGTCAAAACCTCAAATCAGCCGTTAAATGTTCTAAAAATTCACGATCAGGAGGCAACCCTACCGATTACAAGTCTAATTGGTCGGGTTAAGCAAATCAAATCACGATTATGCCAACTTTCAATTTTGGAACGAAACCCTAGAAATCAGATTTCATAAATCGGAAGAAATCGGGAAAAAGATTGGCAAACAAACTAGTAAGGAGTGTAGAGGAACTAGTCCTCGAGCAATTCGAACACAAATCTCGGGTTTAAAACGAGAATCTGAGAAATCGAGAAAATTCGAGTTTTCGAAAGAAATAAGGAGAGAAAGAAATACCAAATAGAAGGGTTCGGAGAGATCCTCGGCTGCTTTCTCAGTTCCAAACTCGATTTCTCGCAACAATCGGGAGTCTGAAAGAAACGGAAACTCACGGGCTATTTTCCTTCTCTCTTGGACGAAAATAACTTAGAAATGGGGAAATGGTGAAGTGAGAGAGAGAGAGAAGGTTGGATTTGAGTTTTAGGGCAAAAATCACCCTGAGTGCGGATGCCCCCATCCGCACTGTGGGTGGCTTGACCCGCACTCGGGACTTAGAAAGTTTTCAGACCAAAATCAAGAAAATCCGAGCCTAGTGCGGATGAACTCCACCCGCACTGCGGATGGACCCTTACCCGCACTGCGGATGGACCCTTACCCGCACTGAGGATGGACCCTTACCCGCACTGCGGATGGACCCTTACCCGCACTGCCGATGGACCCCATCTGCACTCACTACTTAGCCGATTTTTGGACCAACACAGAATTTTAATGAGTGCGGATGCACCCCACCCGCACTGCGGATGGACCCTTACCCGCACTGCGGATGGACTCTTACCCGCACTGCGGATGGACCCCATCCGCACTGAGCCTATAAAGATCCGAAATCTCGAAATTTCGACGCGATTTCAATTCACAATTAACTTACTTATTTAGGGAAACCTTAATTAAGGTTTAAACTTCCATTTTATTAACACAATTAACTTGATTCTTTCTTTTAAATCATTTTAATTTAATTGTAAAAATTTCGTAACGTAACATTTCTCCCCCCCTTAGAATAAAGTTCAGTCCTCTGAACTAAATTGCGTACCTGATTCGTTTAATAGTTCCGAGTACTTCTCACGAATGGTTTCCTCATGTTCCCATGTTGCTTCCTTAGTCGAATGGCGTCCCCATTGGACCAGGACAAGCTTAATCGTCTTGCTCCGTAGTTGCTGTTCTTTTCGGTCCAATATCTGCATTGGCTCTTCTTGATAGGACAAGTCACCTTGGACATGCAGGTCCGAGTGATTAATGCAATGAGATGGATCTCGTACGTATCGGCGCAATTGTGACACATGAAACACCGAATGAACCCGGTCCAATGCTGGTGGCAATGCAAGCTCATATGCCACCGGTCCCATTCGCCTCAAAATCTGAAACGGTCCAATGTATCTAGGACTCAACTTGCCTGATACGCCAAATCGGTGTACACCCCTGACGGGTGAAACTCGAAGCCACACGTGATCCCCTTCTTGAAACTCCAACGGTCTTCTATGCACATCTGCATATTTCTTTTGTCGCTCTTGGGCTGACTTAAGCCGACTCAAAACGACTTTCGTCTTTTCGGCAATCTCTTCCAGCATCTGAGGCCCGGTAGGTGAATACGTACCTGCGGGTCCCCACCACAGCGGTGTGCGACACTGCTGTCCCGTAAGTGCCTCTTGTGGTGACATTCCAATGCTCGAATGGTAGCTATTGTTGTACGCAAACTCTACCAAGTACAAATGGTTGATCCAAGATTCTCGGAAACTCAAAGCACAGGATCGAAGCATGTCCTCCAATGTTTGTATGGTTCGTTCGGATTGACCGTCGGTTTGCGGATGATGGGCTGTACTGAATCTCAGTTTCGTGCCCATGGCTTCTTGAAAGCTTCCCCAAAAGTGAGATGTAAATCGAGTGTCTCGGTCGGAGACAATGTGTCGCGAACATCCATGGTATTGAAACTGGTATTGCAGGAACAAATCGGCTAGCTCTCTTCCGGATGTCTCGATCCGGAGTGGAATGAAGTGTGCAATCTTCGTCAACCGATCCACTATCACCCATATGGCATCATATCGTCCAACGGTTCTCGGAAATCCAGTCACGAAGTCCATAGTGATAGACTCGAATTTCCGCATAGGTATCTCCAAAGGTCTTAGTAAGCCCGCCCTCTTCCGTTTATCTGCCTTAACTTGCTGACAGACCTGACATTTCTCCACATAGTTTTGCACGTTCCTTTTCATCTTTGGCCACCAGAAATATCGCTTTAGATCTTGATACATCTTGACTTCACCAGGGTGAATGGTATACCCCGAGTCATGTGCTTCTGACAGAATCAGATTCTTCAGTTCTGAGACATTCGGAACGCATATGCGGTCATGGAACCGCAGAATACCATCTTCGTGGAGTTGAAATGGCGAGTCTGCCTTTGACTCGAAATGTTGTCGGAATTTCTGGCACTTTGGGTCCTCTTGTTGTGCTGCTCGAATCTGCTCGTGTAACTCTGGTCGAACCTCGACCGCAGCCAAGATAATCGAGGCAACTGTAGCTGTACCTGCACTATTGCTCGCTCCAATCAATCGAGATGAGGTTTCCAATGCAAACTCACGGGATGCACCCACGTGCAGATTCATTCTTCTCATTTCTTCGAGGAGGTGTGTCTCGCTGGTGATAATCGATGCCAGATTGATCTGACTCTTCCTGCTTAGCGCATCTGCTACCACGTTTGCCTTTCCGGCATGATACTGGATATCCAGATCGTAGTCCTTCATCAGCTCCAACCATCTCCTCTGCCTCAAATTCAACTCCCTTTGAGTGAAGATATACTTCAAGCTTTGGTGATCCGTGAAGATACGGCACTTCACTCCATACAGGTAATGCCGCCAAATCTTTAAAGCGAAGATCACTGCAGCTAGCTCCAGATCATGGGTCGGATAATTCTGTTCGTGTGATCGTAACTGCCGAGAAGCATATGCTATAACATGGTCCTTCTGCATCAATACACATCCCAAACCAGATCCGGATGCGTCGGTGTAGACGGTATACTCCTCGTCGGTGATGGGCATGGCAAGAACCGGTGCAGTTACCAACCGACTCTTCAACTCCTCAAAACTTTGATCTTGAGTGGCACCCCACTCGAACTTCACACCTTTATGCAAAAGCTTCGTAAGGGGAGCAGCTAACTGTGAGAATCCAAGTACGAACCTTCTATAATATCCGGCTAGCTCCAGAAAACTGCGAATCTCCGTAACTGTTTCTGGCCTCTTCCAATCGGTCACCGCCCGAATCTTTTCTGAATCCACGGCCAACCCTTCACCTGATATCACGTGCCCAAGGAAGGCCACTTTCTCAAGCCAGAACTCACAGTTCGAAAACTTTGCGAATAGTTGATGATCCCTCAATCTCTGTAACACTATCCGCAGATGTACCTCATGCTCCTCACGTGACCTTGAATATATCAGGATGTCATCGATGAACACCACCACAGTTGAATCCAATAGGTCGTGAAACACTCGCTGCATCATGTCCATAAATGCAGCCGGAGCGTTCGTTAGCCCGAACGGCATCACCATATATTCGTAATGCCCATAGCGCGTTTGGAAGGCTGTCTTTTCCACATCAGTCGGACGTATTCTCAGCTGGTGGTACCCCGTTCTCAAGTCTATCTTGGAGTAGATCGAAGATCCTTGCAGCTGATCAAACAAGTCGTTAATTCGGGGTAATGGGTATCTTTTCTTCACAGTTACCTTGTTCAGTTCACGGTAGTCGATGCACAATCGTAGGGTACCATCTTTCTTCTTTACAAATAACACGGGAGCACCCCATGGAGATGTGCTCGGCCTAATAAACCCGCTTTCCAACATCTCTTCTAATTGCGCCTTTAGTTCTTTCAACTCTGCAGGAGTCATTCGATACGGACTCTTTGAAATTGGAGTCGTGCCCGGCATCAATTCTATACCAAATTCCACTTCTCGTTCGGGTGGTAGTCCGACTATCTCTTCTGGGAACACATCCACGAATTCTGACACCACCGGAATCGTATTTATCTCTCTAACTTCCGTAGTGGTGTACACTGCCGCCGCTAGATATG
Source organism: Carex rostrata (assembly GCA_964058875.1). Classification (NCBI taxonomy): domain Eukaryota; kingdom Viridiplantae; phylum Streptophyta; class Magnoliopsida; order Poales; family Cyperaceae; genus Carex; species Carex rostrata. Next base: position 3,230,251 of record CAXKVT010000054.1, read on the forward strand.
CATTGCACCCGGAATCGATCAGGTGCCTTACTTCCACTGCTGAAATGCACGGTATTAACCCTCCAACTTTTCTGCAATCAAGCGTCCACAACATACCTGCAGATCCGGCCTCACTCGTATAAAAAAATTGACTCGTTCTGTGGATCCTGAATAGGATCGCGATTCCTGATTCGAGGTCGTCCCCTACCTCGACGTCCTTCCATAACTCTTAAGTAAGAAGAATTATTTATTGAATTTGCATATACTTATCTCATAGAACGAACAAGTCGTTAGCCTTAACGATCCCAAGTATAACGTACCCCACTCACGTATCCTATCAGTCTGGTTAGGGCTTAAAACCATGAGCTCTGATACCACCGAAGAGAGCTGTCACACCCCGCGGCCACGGGTCGTAACAGTCCCCCGCCGTAAGCATACAACGCCGTGTATGCTTACAAGGCTACTCACATTTCAAACCAAACAACAAGCAATTCAAACAAGTTTCTAATATATATATATCAGAGTACACAGTCTGGTCAGCATATAATACAACAAAAGTATCTCATCCGGATACCAACCACGAGGCCTACCCTAAATCTATACAACAAAAGATATCTAGGGTCATATACTGGTAAGCTACTAAGGCCTACTACTCTCGTGCCTCTCCGGAATCAGTCGCACCAATACCTGTAAAATAACGGGGAAGGTGGGGGTGAGAATAAATTCTCAGTGCGAATTTGCCACAGTTCAGACTATTGGACTTGCAATCAAACTCTATATTCAATAATGAAACCCAAACAACAACAATGCAAATAGTTATATAAGAAAACATAAATAACAGAATGCCACTACTCGACAACAGTTAATCAACCTGAAACACAGTTTACGGAATTTCCAAGATGAATCTCAAACACAACATATATTTTGGCTTAACTCGATTCCTAACTCAGTTCAGTAGGGCTTGTAGCAATTACAGATGTTCTTTCGAGCTGAACCTTTATCAAACCCACATCTGTAGGGTTACTGACACCTACAGATGGCCAACCGCTGGACCCTTTATCTGACACCCATCTGCAACCGTTTGGCTTAACAGTTTATTAAGGTCTGGTTCAAATCATGTAAAGAAAATCCACTTTAGAATCGTTTCCAATATTCGTCATATTCAATCGACCGTTCAAATGCATTAACACGTAGGAAAATGCTACCGAGCCATAGACGTTACACAAGTCAACCACGATTTCCAATCACACATCTCATAACATAATCACCCTCCCTCGTCCCAACCGGTACTGGGAATATCGAGGGCCGTTCACCTAAGGCCATTTAGGATCCTGGGAATCCAAGTCAGCATACAGCCCGACTTGGCAAATTCATTGGATCCAAGTGCTTAACTTCGTAAATCCATTCACATACATATCAAATCCAATCGTGGTGACTTTCAATCAAAATCAGATCACAATAGATCAACATAACCTATAACCATACCAGCATGCAAATCATTCAAGTCACATCAATTCGAGTTTAATTTGATTGGGCTATGCAAATGCTCTACGCAATTCAGTGATGCAATCAATGATATTCAACATGACAAACGAAAACACAGTTTAATTCCTGAAAATAAAGTATCAAACAAGTCCAAGAATCCCGCACCTTATTATGACGAGCGTACCGCTTAGCTTAAGGATCGGACGTCTCGTATTGTCTAGCAAGTTCTTGCTCGACCGAGCCTACACCTATATTATACGTTTACTTGGTTTAATTCGGGTTCAGTGGTCCATACGTTTACTTAGGGTTGGTACAGTCCCAAATCAATTCTTTTCGGTTCCTTCTTTCTTACCAAAATCCTCTAAAACTACACAAAATCTCATCTAGGTCCTCTGGACCATACAACTCTCCATTTGGTGACCATCAATCACCGTTTCACTACTTTGGTTCTCGGTTCATTTCAATTTACCATTTGGTTAACCCTAATTTGGTCAAAACCTCAAATCAGCCGTTAAATGTTCTAAAAATTCACGATCAGGAGGCAACCCTACCGATTACAAGTCTAATTGGTCGGGTTAAGCAAATCAAATCACGATTATGCCAACTTTCAATTTTGGAACGAAACCCTAGAAATCAGATTTCATAAATCGGAAGAAATCGGGAAAAAGATTGGCAAACAAACTAGTAAGGAGTGTAGAGGAACTAGTCCTCGAGCAATTCGAACACAAATCTCGGGTTTAAAACGAGAATCTGAGAAATCGAGAAAATTCGAGTTTTCGAAAGAAATAAGGAGAGAAAGAAATACCAAATAGAAGGGTTCGGAGAGATCCTCGGTTGCTTTCTCGGTTCCAAACTCGATTTCTCGCAACAATCGGGAGTCTGAAAGAAACGGAAACTCACGGGCTCTTTTCCTTCTCTCTTGGACGAAAATAACTTAGAAATGGGGAAATGGTGAAGTGAGAGAGAGAGAGAAGGTTGGATTTGAGTTTTAGGGCAAAAATCACCCTGAGTGCGGATGCCCCCATCCGCACTGCGGGTGGCTTGACCCGCACTCGGGACTTAGAAAGTTTTCAGACCAAAATCAAGAAAATCCGAGCCTAGTGCGGATGAACCCCACCCGCACTGCGGATGGACCCTTACCCGCACTGCGGATGGACCCTTACCCGCACTGCCGATGGACCCCATCCGCACTCACTACTTAGCCGATTTTTGGACCAACACAGAATTTTAATGAGTGCGGATGCACCCCACCCGCACTGCGGATGGACCCTTACTCGCACTGCGGATGGACTCTTACCCGCACTGCGGATGGACCCCATCCGCACTGAGCCTATAAAGATCCGAAATCTCAAAATTTCGACGCGATTTCAATTCACAATTAACTTACTTATTTAGGGAAACCTTAATTAAGGTTTAAACTTCCATTTTATTAACACAATTAACTTGATTCTTTCTTTTAAATCATTTTAATTTAATTGTAAAAATTTCGTAACGTAACAAATTGTGTATGGTCTAGAGGACCCAAACGTGAATATGATAATTGATATGAGATGTTAAGTAATTAAGACCAATGAAGAAAGGGTTGACACCAAAATATATGAATTTCGTTAAGGAAAGTATAAAGAGATTAATACAACTCAAGCAATCATTCGAACAAAGGTTAAACCAAGGGTACATGTAATATAGGTGTAGGCTCGGTCGAGCAAGACTTTGCGGGACATTTTGAGACGTCTGATCCATAACTAAGCGGTACGCTCGTCGTAATCAGGTGCGGGATTCTTGGACTTGTTTGATATATCATTTTCAGGAATTAAACTGTTTATTCGTTTGTCATGTTGAATGCTTAATTGTTGCATACTTTGAAATTCATGCTGCATATTGATTCGTGCATAAATGAGAATGATTGAATTGTTCGGTTAAGGTAAATTGGCATGTTGGTATGGTTATTATTTGATTAGTTCTATTAATTGTTCTTGATGTGAATGAATCTGCCAGGCCGACCTGTTTAGGTGGCTGGATCAGGTGACGGTGACCTATCCGTTGATCTGTTTCTGAATTTGCCAGGCCGACCTGTTTAGGTGGCTGGATTCAGGTGACGCTGCTGACTTATGCGTTGATCTGTTCGAATTTGCCAGACCGACCTGTTTAGGTGGCTGGATTCAGGTGACGCTGCTGACTTATGCGTTGATCTGTTCGAATTTGCCAGACCGACCTGTTTAGGTGGCTGGATTCAGGTGACGCTGCTGACTTATGCGTTGATCTGTTCGAATTTGCCAGACCGACCTGTTTAGGTGGCTGGATTCAGGTGACGCTGCTGACTTATACGTTGATCTGTTATGAATTTGCCAGACCGACCTGTTTAGGTGGCTGGATCAGGTGACGGTGACCTATCCGTTGATCTGTTTAATGAATTTTGCAAGGCTGGTAGCCGACTTTGGTTCTATTTGAATGAAATTGCAAAGTCGAGCAGTATGGCTGACTTTGATTCCGTGTGATTGCATTTGTGTCAAGTTGACCTGTATAGGTGACTTGTAACCAGACCTTAGGAAATGGTTAAGCCAAACAGCTACAGATGGGTGTCAGATAAAGGGTCCAGCTTGGTTGGCCATCTGTAGGCGTCTGTAACCCTACAGATGTGGGTTTGATACAGGTCCAGCTCGAAAGAACATCTGTAGTTGTTACAAGCCCTAATGTGTCGAGTTAAGCCAGATATATATTGTGTTTGAAATTCATCTTGGAAATTCCGTGAACCGTGATCCGGCTTATTACTTGTTGTCGAGCATGTGCATTCCTTTTTATAATTATGAATATGAATTGATTTGAATTGCTATGGTTTGGGTTTCATTTTTGAATATGGAGTTTGATTGCAAGTCCAATAATCTAAACTGTGGCAAATTTCGCACTGAGAATTTATTCTCCCCCCCTCCCTTTGGGTCATTTTCAGGTTTATTACACGGATACATCAAATGAGGATATTGGTAATGCATATAAAAGATCCACTGCCTTGCGTGTATATGTGACGCTTGATTTATACACGCGGCAGGCTGTCAGACCCGCGGGATTTGGGGTGTGATAGTTAAGATGGTATCAGAGCATGAATATGCAGTGCCAATAACTCATTTGCTGTCGAGAGAACGTCAGTGAGATTCGATCGAGTAATTCTTATCGTTAACGAAATTCCCTTGTCTATTAATGACATATCTTGAAGGAAGTGGAATAGTGTATTATATTTTAAAATACTCATCTACCAGTATAACAGAAGAGTTTAGGACATGATGGTAACACTTTGAAAATATAATCCAAACTTTAACATATAAGTTTCCATGATTGTTATAGTACCAAGACGTTATGATTGTGAATTATTTTTAGTAAATATCTACTAAGAATATCTAGCTAAATTATTTAGTGATATTTGGTACGAACATATATGGTAAACATTGTTAGAAAAATGTATAGTTTTATAATATAGTTATGTATAAGTGTTTAGCGACAAAGGTAAATTAAAATATATATAATCCTTCTGTAATTTTTAAGTAAAGTGGCGCCAAACAATTATGAGAGTGATATGAGTTTGTTATCGTGTGTACGCAATATATTATATTGTTTTATAATTGTGATCAACTGGTAATAATAAATTATCAAAGAATTATTTTAGAATAATCTTGATGTGGTGGTACCAGCTAAATAATTTTTGAATAAAATCATAATTCTTGTCGAATGACAATTAATAGTCATTATCTTGAAAGTACTTGATGAAATTTTCGTACAAAATATTACGATCAGAGTAGCGCAGCGGAAGCGTAGTAAATGTATACAACTAATTAAATTGGTTAAACTATGCATCTTAATTTTTGGTTCAACTACTATTTTAGAGTAAGAAAAATACTAATTCCTGTTTTTATTTTAATTTCGAGGACTAAATTTATTTTTAAGGGGGGAAGAATGTTACATCTCTAAAAAAAAAAAAAAAAAAAAAAAATCGTAAAACGTTATAACGTTTTAAAATGTTATGTAACGTTTTTCACTGTAAAACTTGATAAAAATGACAATTTTATGAAGGCTGGATTCAATTAAACCGTTATAACGTTTTCAGAAAACGTTATAATGTTTTATAGACTAAATTAAGGGCATTTTTCACCAGCTGAATCGTTATAACGATTTACCAAAACGTTATAACGTTTTATACACCAAATTATGCGTTTTATACACTATTTCCTGCGTTTTTCACCAGCTGAATCGTTATAACGATTTACTAAAACGTTGTAACGTTTTATCCGACAGTGTGAGGGTCTATTTAGCAAAATTCTGTGTCTCTTTCTCTCTCACTCCGTCCCTTCTCCCTGCCTGGTGTGTGTTCCGCCCCAAAGAGAAAAGAGAGAGAGAGAGCTCCATTATTTCACGAAAGTTCGGGAAATCGAAGGTAGGAACGAGAAATTGGACGTGGATCTCATCTAGCTCTCCCATTTGGTATTCCCTTCTCTCCTCTTCTCCCTCAAAATCCGAATTTCACCATTGTTAGGGTTTTTCGTTTTAAACCCGAGATTTGGGTTTGAATTACTTGTAGACTAGCTCCTTGAGCCTCCTTCGTTGGTTATGTGTCGATTCTTTTCCCGATTTCACCTCGATTTTGGATTCCCATTTCTAGGGTTTTTGGTACCAAATCCGAAATTTGGAAATGTTGTTGATCGATTTTTACGATTTTTGAAAGTGTTTTTCTATGTTAAGCAGATATGCAAATTTGGGCTCAGAATGAAATATTCAGCAGTTCGGGCAATTTTTGAGAGCTGATATCTCACGATCTATTAGGAGATTTTCTATGAAACTTCACAGTACTGTTCTACAATATCAAGACTGCATATCGGTCAATTTTTACGATTTTTGAAGGTGTTTTTCTATGTTAAGCAGATGTGCAAAATTGGGCTCAGAATGAAATATTCAGCAATTCGGGCAATTTTTGAGAGTCGATATCTCACGATCTATTAGGAGATTTTGTATGAAACTTCACAGTCCTGTTCTACAATGTCAATACTGCATGTCGGTCAATTTTTACAATTTTTGAAGGTGTTTTTCTATGTTAGGCAGATGTGCAAACTTGGGCTCAGAATGAAATATTTAGCAGTTCGGGTAATGTTTGAGAGTTGATATCTCACGATCTATTCGGAGATTTTGTATAAAATTTCACAGTACTGTTCTATGATGTCAAGACTACATGTCGGTTAATTTTCACGATTTTTGAAGGTGTTTTGTTATGTTAACCAGATATACAAATTTGATTTGCAAAAAAAGCAAAAAAAGCAAAAAAAAAAAAAAAAAAAAAAAAAAAAAATTCTCGGACCGCCGATAAATTAGGCGGTTTTGAATAACAATTCAGGACCGCCGAAAAAATAGGCGGTTTGGGCATTTTTATAAATTTAGAAAGACCCTAGTTATTTTTAATAATTTATTTTTTCTTTTGGGTATTTTAAAAAAAATCGGATGAAGACTAGATTTGAGAGATGACTAAGTTAGCCGACATCTAGGAATTGTAGTCTGGTTTTGAAAAAAATGAACTATATATTGACTATCATTAACCGTTTACTTTTCTATATATTGACTATATATGGAAATTAGTGAGAACCCTCATTACATGGAAATAACAGAAATTTCCTCTTGACAATTCATAACCGTTTACTTTTCTAACACTAGTGGAAAAACTGAAATTAAGATCGGTTATTTACGCACATTAGGATCGGATTTTAACCGATCCTGATCAAGGCGATACTAATAATACACTAATCTGGATCGGTTAAAGAACTGATCCAAATAGTTTAAATTAGGATTGGTTCTATTAAATAACCGATCCCGATAGTTTGAATTGGGATCGGTTATATTTAACAACCAATCCTAATATAAATTAATTTGAATCGGTTGTATAGAATCACCGATCCTAATGTATACTAATTTGGATCGGTTCTTTTAAATAACCGATCCAGATTAATATATATTAGGATCGGTTTTTTAATAGAACCGATCCTAATAGTTATTTTTCATTTTTTTAATACCCATTAGGAAATAACAATTAGGATCGGTTCTATTAAAAAACCGATCCATATTAATATTTATTAGGGTCGGTTGTATAGAATAACCGATCCTAATAGTTTGTATTATGATCAGTTATTCTATACAACCAATCCTAATTGTTATTTGGAAGTTGTTTTTTTAATACAAATTGGTTTCTAGATCGGTTTTTCAAAATAACCGATCCTGTTGTTTTATTGAATCTAAAAAAAACATTTTTTTATTTATTTGGCCAGCTCCCATATATAATTTGCTGGCCAATGTGCTAAATTATTATTTTTACATACAAATCACATACAAATCCTAAATTAAATATCATAGACATACACATCCTAAATTAAATATCACATACACATCCTAAATTAAATATCATACACATACGCATCCTAAATTATTACCAAAAATTATATATTGTTCATGCAAATTAAGTTTACACATCCTAAATTGTTCTACTTTTTCTCACCTTTACTTCATTTAGGAATTAGGCGAAAGTCGTTGAGGTGTTGGATAGCATATCTAGTGGGAATATCCTGCATTTTTAAAAGATAGAAGAGCATGCACAATTAATTGTGTATTTAATTATATTTGAAGCAACAATGCTTACTTTTGAAAAATATATAAATGCATATATACCTTTAAGCTCGGAAAAATATCAATGTATTCATTTATTATGTCCTGTATCAACAACATGACATAATATACATATTCCAATCCGTTTGGTTGTTGTGGGCACTATATAATACATCAAGACATTTAAAAAATTAAACAAGTTATACGTGGCAAATTAACAAATCCAACAAGGCACAAGGCACAACAAGGCAACAGGTCAAGGCAAAACATAATAGAACAAGGCCAGCAAAACAGAATAAAACAAGGCACAACAAGGCAATAGGTCAAGGCAAGCAACCAACAACAGAACTAGGTTAATAGAACCAAAACAAAGCAAGAAAAGCACAGACAAGGCAACATGTCAGAGAGCAAGGCAACACAGCCAACAGAACAACAGTATTCACCATAATTTCATGCATTGATTCCAAACAAACGAGAGAATTCAATAGAAACTATTACCTTGCAATCGTTATGAACCTTTAAAGTAGTACACATCTCCTTGCGGAAGGCACTGTTGAAATATGAACACAGTGATCAATCAGTACTTACAAGAGATATTCACCATGTTAATGAAGGATTTCATGATGCGGTAAGGTAATAAATTCAAAGATTTTGACCCCCTTACAAGCATCTACGGATCTATTTTATTAGGCTAATTCTATTAAAGCAATTCAAATGTATGCAAATGGATATCTACTCATTCATTCATCACAAATCTATCTACTAAAGGTGATTTGGATATACCTCTACCAAATGTCAATTTGGTAAATAGAGAGAAGTCGAATTCTCTTCTAGATCTCTTAGATACCTTCGTTTGTCGAAACGATCTCCTAGTGTTCACCTTGAACTAAACAAGGATTAGAAAGACCTTGCTAGAGATCTTAATCTAATATAAGCTTAGAACCTAGTTAAGAACCCTTCTTGTTCTTCTAATAATTTCTCACTAGAGAAATCAATAATATGAGAGGAAGAGGGATGGCGGCTAGGAGAAAGAGGAAGAGAAGGAAGTAAATTTTCAGAAAATTTCTTGCACATTTCTTGTTGAATGCCTTCTCTACCTCTCCTTATATACAAATATACTAGGATTTCCATTGTGTAACATTCCTATTATAATTCTCTTTATTAAAAGAGACAACCCTAACTGCTGCTACAGTGCTCTCTACAGTAACTACTACTGTGCGCGCTACAGTACCAGCCTCAACTCATATTCATTTTGGGTTTTAATAAACTTATGTTATAACAATGTTTTGCACATTATTAATTATGTGTCATGTATATTATACTATATAATATACACCATATTATACCAAATAATATACATGCACACTTCTCATAAATTTATCTTCGTTCTAAGCAGTCATGATATTTATTTATCACATATACATTATTTCATGTCATATGAAACAATATACATCACATAAATAAAATATCCTTCTTGTTTCTCGTTCAGTTGGTGTGACTTATATGGAGGATCTGTGTTGTGTTGGCAATGGTATAAAACATTTTATTACCATAAACTATAAGCGGTATTCTAGCTATACATTATAGTTACCAAAATAACATAGATGTAAAGTATCTTTTTTACAATACATGATACTTTAAAGTAACGTTACGAATAACATTACTTGTGTCCATGCTAATAACCAAGTTTGTGAACATTTTAGAGATTTATGTTTGTCATCATATAGAGTTCTATGGTTCAAGCCCAAGAGCATCTTCTTGAACACTTCTATAGATAAACATAAATTTCATGAAACAAAATGCATGCAGCATCCAATTCATAAACATAACATGTAAAAGTGATCAACATAAGATAACTTTTAGAACACATATCTAACAGTTAAAATAATAAAAAAATCATTAGCATTCTAAACAAACGTAAAATTTATGAAGTCACTTACTCCTCGAGCGCATCAACGATACGGACTTCGTGATCTTTCGAATTGGTTAATTAAATTAGAAAATATTAATGTCTTTCATCTGCATATGGTTTGACTGACTGGCAGCTGCTCTGAATGACTGTTGGGGTATACGTCTGGACTTGTTGCCCCATTGCCTGCTGAAGCAACATTGCAAATTTCTCCTCCATTTCTCTCCGTAATGGTCTCCTCTATTCTTCTTAGTTTCTCCTCCACTTTCCTATCCACTCTCGCTTCAAATTCTGCTTCGGACCTCAAGGAAGTGCGTCTCTTCTTTATTGAGCTCTTCTCATATATTTTGTTGATTGGAATCAGACCTCCCACTCCTCTCACCCTCCTAGGATGTTCTGGATTTGGCAGAGATTTTCCCATAACATCATCGTATCGTTCGACGGCCAACAAGCCTTGTTTCAGAGCCGCTTCTTGTTCTTCCTGAAATAACAACATGTTATAACGTAATAAATTAAAGTTGAGGTTTCAATGAATGACAATATCTAAATTCTCACAATTTTCTTGATGACCGGTATGTATGTTTCAGGATAAAAGCGTTCCTTGGCCTCCTTATTGAGCTTTTGTCTTCCTAGTCTCCATGTGACGTGCCTATGCTCAACCGACAAATCAATGACCTCTTTTGGTGTCAATGCACTTGTTGACTCTTGAGAAGACGGATCACTAGATGTTTTCTCATTTGCAATCGCCTGAATAGCATCTTTAAGCCTACTTTGGAATCCCTCACCATTATAACCTATGGATCATAAGAAATGCGGATACTCGTTGTGGGCCTGATTCGCCTTCCCAATCTGGCTGACAGCCTACAATTTGAACAAAGAAACAATTGGCCTTAATTATAAAAAAAATTGAATTCTTAATTAGAGATAAGGTAGGTCCATAGAAATAAACATACATCAAATTCCTCTGTCTCTCGGTACTTGACAAATTATTCCCAGTCTTTTTCTTCAATATGGAGCTTGGCAAAATCAGGTGTCTCACCTGCGCGCCACACTTTAGTCATCTCGGTTCGTCACTTCCAGTGACAAGTAGTCATTCTCTGATAATAATAGTTCTTCACTTTTTTGTCCTCCTCTATACCTTAGTCTAGCTGCCAAACAAATAGAAATAAAAATTTAGAGTTAGTTAATATCAAATTAAAGCTTGTGAAATTAGTACCTTGTTATTTACTTTAAGTGTTTCCCATATTTTTAGCTTGTTCGCATCTGGAACATCTTTCCATCGTTTGAAACTTATAGGAACATTCCTTCTTACCAATATCCCAAATTCCGTTGAAAAACACGTTGTCTCCTCAGTAACAACCGGCCTGTAAAACTTGTCAATGGCGAGCTTTTTGCCTTTCTCGTTAAACTTCTCCTTAATTTGGTTAGGCCCTCTTCCTCGTTTCTTAACCGAAGCTATCTCACTATCACCTTCCATATCTGAAGCAAGAATAGTATATATGAAGGCAACAATTAAATAGGCATATTTGAGTAAAAAGGTTTACCACATAGATTACAAATAAGCTCACTTTTCAGATTATACCTCAATCAAGCAACTAGGGTTAACAATAAACCGAATTAGCAATACCAAATAAAATTAGCAATGCCTTGGTACCAATACTTGAGCAATACCAAATAAAATTAACAATAAAATTAGCAATGCCTTAGTACCAATACTTGAGCAATACCAAATAAAATTAGCAATGCCTTGGTACCAATACTTGAGCAACTAGGGTTAACAAACCAAATTAGCAATTAGCAACCCGAATTTCTAACAAGGGTTAACAATTTCTAATAATCTGAATTTCTAACAATTTCTAAGCAATTTCTACTAAACCGAATTTAGAGAAGGGGACTTGCCTGAGTTCGAGAGGGAGAGACAGAGCCGAAGGTAGGCGGAGCCAACAAGCTGACCGAGAGGGAGGAGCGGAAGAGAAAGCTTCGACGGAGGAGAAAGAGGCCGGCTAGGTCACGGAGGAGGAGAGATTGAAATAGATGAGTTTGAGAGAGAGGGGTTTGAGGAGGAGAGGAAGAGAGAGGTCACAGTGGAGGCTAGGGCTTTTGAGGAGGAGTGGAAGAGAGAAGTCACTGTTTGAGAAGTTAGATTTGAAAACTTTGAATTTTTGGCTAAGTATATAAAGAGGCGCAATTCGGATCCCTAAAGTAGTATCTGGATCAGTTCTTATCTTTAACCGATCCAGATTAAGAGTATCAAGATCGATTTTTAGCTAAGAACCGATCTTGTTATTTTATTAATTTTAAAAATTAAAAAAAGGTATCAAGATCGATTCTTATCTAAGAACCAATCCTGTTGTCTCATATTTGTGTATGTCTATGATATTTTGTGTATGTGTATGATATTTAAAAAAATTAAAAATAAGATGTGTATATGTATAGTATTTTATAAATTATTTTAATAAATTATCTTAGAAATTAGTTTAGTATATTATCTTAATAACTTGAAAATTACTTATAACATGAAATAAAATAAGCTACTAAAAAATAACATTAAAAATTTAAAAATAAGCTAATAAATTACATATAACATGAAAAAAATAAGCTACAAGAAATGTTGAAGAATAACTTGCATTCTTCCTATCGTCCAGTGTTTATTGGCATCCTGAAGAAAAAAAATAAATTCCTTAAGTCATTTTGAAGAATATTGAATTTATTTTTATATTTTTTTGATATGCCAATATTAAATGTATGACATACCAATAAAAATTCAGGGATTAATTGTTTCATTTTGATTGTTGTTAATGGAAACTTCTTCAACCCATTGTCCTTCATTATGATCGATGCGCATGTGACTTCTTTCATTATCCTCATCGGTTGGTAAAGATGCCATGCCAGTGGAAAATGGTGGTATCTCATTAAAATGATCGTACACTTTTTCGTCTTCCATATTATCAATACCGATGATATGTTTTTTTCCAAAGAGGACAACATGTCTTGAATGATCGGCCGAATCAGTTACGTAGAACACTTTCGTGGCTTGTCTTGCAAGTATAAATGGATCATCCTTGTATCCAGCCTTCATGGTGACAATTTCTTTAATGTTTTCTCCCTTCGGAGCTTGCATAACTCTACGTGTGAACAATCCTTCAAACTTTCTATTGTGTTCGTCAATCAACCACTTGTCGAATTTCTTAGGATTCTATTGCCGCAAGAGAGTCATATGCTCATCCCAAAAAGGATGAACGTCAAAACATGAAAATGTGCTAGTGACGTCATTTTAATATCAGGCACAAATAATTTCGAACCAATTGTGCATACCCCGTGAAGTCTACCCTCGTGCCGAGATTTAGGGATACCGATAGATTTGACATCATCCATGTAGTTAGTCCAAAACTCAATAACCTCTTCGGCAGCATAAGGTCTTACGATGCTGCCCTCAGGACGATATCGGTTCCTGACATATCCCTTTAACAATCTCATGTATCTCTCGAATGGATACATGTACTGCAAGAAAACAGGTCCACACATCTTAATTTCTCTAATTAGGTGAATGATTAAATGAACCATAATATCAAAAAAAGACGGTAGAAAATACATTTCAAGATGACAAAGAGTCACAACAACCTCCTTCTGCAGAGCATCTAACGTATCAGGATTACTTACTTTGCAACAAATGGCGTTAAAGAAAAAACAAAGCTTCGTGATGGTTTGCCTAACTATTACACCAAAAAGGTATAGTACAAAGTTTCAGTACAGCAAGCTGTACCTTTTAACCTTAAATACGCTCTTTGGTTCAAACTGCAAGTGCACAGTCCTATTGAATAGTATATTGTCGAGTATCGATCACATGAACAGTTCAAATCTAAACCGGACTCTACTTAAATTAGTTAGGTACTAGAAGTGAGAAAAGATTGGTTCAGTTGTTTAAGTTTCCTAAACAGTTCAGTAGCAATGATTAAATGCGAGAAAGTAAATAACTTGGTTTAAATCAATAATAAAAGGCGTTTTCAGGGTTTCAGACTCATCTCAGTTCTGCCTCTCAGTTCCTGATACGGGCCGTGTAGTTTCCCACACGGGTCGAGTCAGGTTACATGGGTCGGATACTTTCGTACACGGTCCGTGTCAACTTCGAGTTAATGCATCAGTTACTGTTTCCTTGTGTTGTTCCTTTGTGTAGGGTTCGACTGACCAGACCTAATGTTCCTAAACCTCAACTCTCGTATATTGGTTCATAAAACCTGGTATGGATTTGCAATATTTACCCTCGTCAGATTCTAAACTTTCACTTTTGTGTTGGTCCGAATTACCTAGTTGCTTGTTTGGTATTCTAAAGGTATTCTCTTATCTGTTGATAAGAGGAAATGTTCACCTTTCCGCTATTATTTGGTTTCACCTTTCGGATCACTAAACCTACCTCATGTACTTAGCTTTGGTTGAGAGATTTTAAAAGGGAGAATGCGCTTTAGAATGCGCTTTAGATGTACTCAGGGGAAGGCATTCACTCGGGATTTGCTTCCTGCATTCCTCCTGGTTCACCCCTTGTGACAACCTACGTTCATGATCAGTTGTCGGAGGTTTTATTGTTTTCGATTGTGAGGACGTTTTACTCCCGACAGGTGTAAGCACCCGCCGTTAATTACATCAGAAGGACCTTTCGGGTCAGACTGAATACCTCATGCATTCCGGGATTTGTGCCTATTCAAATTGAACTAAATAAAGAGGCTAAAAGAGACTCATGTATAGTATTTTTAGTCATGTGTTTGGTTCTCATTTAATTTAGAAACATGTTTTGGTTAATTGTCATGATGTATGCATGAAGACATGGATTTTATGTATTTCAAGTGCGAGAATATTCATAAGAAATATCATTTTTATGTTTCTTTGATATGAAAGGAACATTTGGTGTCACTTTCATACTTTGATTTATAAAACATGTCAAGAGAGGGGCATTTTGGTCATTTCAGATTATGACTGAGACTTGAATGTGTTCAAATATTATTTAAAATTATAGAGAATTGAATTTGGGTTCATTTGGGACTGATTTGAGTCGATTTGGACTTAGTATGAAAAAGTTATGGTCAAAAAGGACTTGAAAGGACTTGTTTGTAAGGATTTTTATATTTCAGGGATTTGTTTGTAAATTTCCAAGGACCTGAGGCTGTAATTTGGGCTTTTAATAGGGTCTGGAATGCAATTTGGGTCTTTGAGGGCTTATTTGAGGAGGTTTTCTGCTGACAGGGACCTTTATGTAAATTTACAGGGACTTCTCTGTATATTTTTATAAAACAGAGGGGTTTATATGCAAAAGGGGATCTTCTGGTCATATGTGGACTTTAAGATCAATGCAGAGCTTTGAGATTTGGACTTCTGGGCCTTTGAGATGTGCACAAGACATTGGATTGAAATCATTAGGCTTTAAGATAAGTGCAGAGAGGATTTGATCAATTGGGCTTCAAGATTTGGGCTTTAGTATCAAGATTTGGGCTTTTGGGCCTCAAGATGTGTACTGGGCCATTAATTAATGTGCAAGGCCTCAGATACCATTCATTTGAACTTTGAGATTCAGGTTAATCTTTTAATTGATTTAAACATATGACATGTGGGGCCCAAGTGTCAGGACCCGTTGGATTTGATTTGAATTTAGTCCATTGGATAGCAGGGACTGCTTTAGGATTCGTGTTTCTTGCTTTGAGGATCGTGCAAAAGGGTTTTCCGACTAGGGTTCTTCCCCGATGAACTCTTTCCGGCCGATCCAGGCCACGGCAGTGTCGGCTAAAGGCATGGTTGTGATCGTCTTGGTATCAGGAGTCGATTGGTACTATTGTCAGCTGCCGGCGACCATCGGAGGTGGCGGAACAGGCATCTACAGTACCTATTGGTACCGATTGGATTCCAGATCGATTACAGTTGATTTCTTTGGGATTTCTTTCAATTAATTGATCATTTGACATCGTATGAGGCTATATAAGACGTTAGAAGCATCAATTTTATGTTTAGAAAAGTTTTAGGCATGATTTGGGTTATAGGGTCTCGGTTTCAGTACCAAATTGGTACCAATGACTGGTACAAGGGATTTCAAGTCAAATTAGACATTCAAAGATACCACTTATGTCATTTGGAATGTTTTGGAAGGGTTTGAGAGCTTTGATTTATATTAAATCAGAATCTGGATCAAAGTGATATGAAGAACATATATATTTTTAATATTTCTAAATCATTTTCTCTTGAACTTTATACAGGATATGTGATTTTTACTTCATGGATTCAGAGATGGATATGTCAAGGATTTTTGTTCCAAATTTGGGAATTTTCGGAGTTCATTTACTCAGTCAAATGGCCTGATCAAGTACCAGGGGTATATATGGTAATTTTACCATTTTAAATACAGAAATTTCCATTTTTAAAAGTTGAACTTTGGAGATCCATATCTTTCTGTAGGAATGTCCAAATGATGCAAACTTTATATCAATTTTGTGTGTTTTAATGTGTTCTATCTGACTGTGAAGTCTGTTTTTCAATTTGGTCCCTCTATTGTTCTAAAATGGCTGATCTGTCAGCAGAGGTCAAAATAGTGCTTTTCAATGAATTCCTTTATACCAGCTGAGCTTTTTATGTAATTAAGTGCTGAGACTGAGTTTGTCATGGCACCAGAGGTTGGTACAAGTCTTTTTAAGGTCTGGTTTGATCCAATACAAGTCCCCAAGGGCATCTAGCCACTGTTTTCATACCAGAAACATATAAAGAGGAGATCAAGAGTTCAAAACTTGTCAAATCATCATTTTCAATATATTTTAAACATGCCTGTGCCTGGAAATATGCAGGGAGGTCCCTGATTTTGTTTAAAATCATGTTTTGGCACTTTTACACTTGTTTTAAAGGCATTATCATCAAAACTTCATGGATTTAAAGATGTAAATGACATGGAGCAATCCAGTTGCTGTCTTTTTACACTTTAAACCTCAGTTTTTCACTATTTGCAATCAGATCCTCAGAAATAATGAAATTAACCATTGAAAAGGCATAATTTCACCATTTTCTTGGATTTGACAGCAACATAGACCTTTCTCAAGTGGACTTAGGGTTGAGAACTGCAAAGGATGCTTACTTGCTCACTTTAAACAGCCCTTGTGTGATTATCTTTTGATTTAAGTCACTTTTTCCTTTTTTAATCACTTTTAATCAAAGAAATCAAGGGATCAGATGAGCAAGGATGCCAGCTGGCTCACTACACTCATCCTAGCCCTCAATTAATTTGTAAAAGTGATCCAAGGAGGCAGAAAAGAAAAAGATGAGGAAAAATAGAAGAAAATATGTTAAAATGTGGTTTTTTGTAAAAGATTTGTACAAGAATGATAATTTTTATGTTTTAAACACTTGTATATATTATTTTGATGTTTAAAGAGAGATTATCAGATCAGAAACAGAAAATAAAGCAAAGAGTAACAAGAAGAAGATCAAAATGGCAAGAAAGAAGCTTTATTCATGAAATTGATACATGAGATGGCCCCCTAGGGGCCTTACATTGAATCCAAGCCTTAATTACCTATGAATTAAGCTTGCTAAGCACAGGGGAAGCCTATGGTGTGTGTGTGCACCACTGTGTGTGTGTAAATGTGTGTGTAATGTGTCTAGAGCTTGATGTGTGTGTATCTTTCTCTAGCTGTCTCTTCCCTCCTGTCTGTGTGTGTTTTTGAGCTTCATTTGAGGTGCCTTTTTATAGGCAGAGAGCATGGCTCCAGATCTGGTAGGGCTGAGGTGGTCTCATCTTGGCCCTAGGTGTTTGATCAAATGTCTGTGCTTGATTGGCTTCATTCCATGTGTGTTTTGTGTAGGGGATCACCCAATTGTGCTTTGACATGTCATTTAAAAGTGTTGTATTGATTTGAGCCCTTGGATTGATGTGTAGGGCATGGCATGGCATCATAGCCTTTGATTGCATGGCTTCAGAGGTGCAATTTGATTTGCATGACTCCTGGGTTGCAGGAGGAATATTCCTCTATTTTGGCCTGACCTCAGGTGTCCCAGGCACGTGTCCTGGGGACCAGGATGAGCTGTTGGTGGCTGATAGGCCATGTTGTGTTGGACCCGAGCCATTTCATGGCTTAACATGGGCCCTTCTCGATTATTGAGCTTCCAAGCATATGGCATTGACAGATAGCATCGTATTGATACCCTTATAATGTTCTAAGGTTCAATTTACCACCTGCATAACTAATTTGATGCTCTCAGCCATGGCTGGAACCGAGCTAAAGCTCTTCACTCAATTCATTGTATTTAGTCCCTTAAACTTCAAATTGAGAGCATAGGTGACATCGCCTGAGTATATTGAGCATCCTTGTCGAGTTTCAAATCTTGATTTGACTTATAACCCGAGTTCCCAATTCTCTTTCTTCTTCTCTTCTCGGTTAAAATTAAAACTTGCGAGAAAGAGATAACCATTGAGATTTAAGCAGAGGGAAGCTAGCATAACCTCTTATCAATCTTAATTAGAGGTTTGTTCAATTACTTCTTAATTTCTCCGAATTTCACTTCGGCATTTAGCCATGGCGCAAGAGAGAGGGAAAGAGACGATGTCAGGGCTTGGGCCCTGCTCGTCAGCGACTCAGAGCCGCTCTCTCTTTCTCTTTACTTCTTTCTTTGACTTGCATGGTCGTGTTTTAGTATAAACCGACCCATTGACATGTTGGTTCACGCGGTTTCCATCAGGCGCACCAGGTCTATGCGAGTCGAATGGGTCGAAGGCGCTGAGTTTAAACTCAGCGCTCCTCGGGTCAATTTGGCTGGTCAGGGTACATGGTACACCAATGCACTGTCAGCCTGGTGTATATAGCTCATTTCCCATGCACTGAGCTCAGCCATCTCCAGAGATCAGCGAAATTTCGCTTCTGTTACTGACCAGAGGGTCCCACCTGTAAGGTGGAAGTTTGCGGCTCCCATTTTGTACCCAGAATGCTTAGGGTTATTGCTATGGGTACCCAGGCTGAGGTGGCATCAATCAGAGGTTGCCATGTCAGCATAAACTTTGAAAATTCATAACTCCTTAACCATTTGGAGTTAGAATCTGAATCTTATATCAAAATTCATGGTTTTAAGTGTAGAATATTACCATGAAATTTAATATGTCATTTCCCTTTGTCTTGGGAAGATTTTAAATCATTTTGACGTCTTTCCAAGTGTCTAAATTATTACCAATTTCCATTTATTTAATTGGCAATATTTTAGGGTACAACACTATCATGCAAAAGAAAACATTCGATTATATCTTAACCCTAGAAATAAAGAAAACTACTCAAACATAGTTCTAAAACAAGTAAAATAAATGATAAAAGAAATAGCCATGACAAAACCCGACGTACTAAGAAGATCCGTCAAAAACTCGCGTCTTTCGCTTCTCAACTTCGTCTCCAAGCTTAGCCGCCAAGTCCAAAACTTAGAATATGCTCCTCTATGTTGAGATACCCCCTCTAGTGCAGGGAATCATGTTTTTAAAGACCCAAGACTGACTTTTCTTCATTCAGACTTCTTTCCCAATTTCCAGATTTCCTGCTAGATATGTCTGACAAGGGTCATGTCAAAACTTGTCCGATCCGTGTAGAAAAGTTCAGAAAATAGATTTGTCTGACAAGGGCCGTGTCAAAACTTGTCCGACCCATGTCGAAAAGTCAGAAAACAGATGTCTGACAAGGGCCGTGTCAAAACTTGTCCGACCCGTGTAGAAAAGTCAGAAAACAGATTTTCTTCCTATTTTCTCCCGTTTCCTACAAGATGAGAATAAAAGCATAGCGGTACCATATTCTATAGATAATTAATGGAATAAACATGGTTTTACTATTTTGGGCATAGATTTTGGTACAAAATTCGGTCAGAAATATAGATATAATAGCGTGATATCACTAACACACGGGGGTAATATGCCCTGAATTGCAATAGGAAGAAGCTGTGTCATTAAAATATGACAGTCGTGAGACTTCATTCCTGTCAATTTTAAATCTTCCAGTGAAACTAGATTTTTAATATTTGAAAAATATTCAGATAGAACTTTGTCACCATAAGGTCATTCCCATAAGTTTTTTTTCTCTTCTTTCGACAGCGTATGCATTGCGGGTTTTAGATATGTACAAAAAAAATTTCCATTTTCTCTTTCCTTCTCTACTAGTAGTAGATCCGGCCATATGTTCAAGAATTGCATGTCTTTCCGAGCATTGATACCGTCCTTAGTCTTACCTAGAATATTCAATAATGTTCCAACTATGCTGTCACACACATTTTTTACCACATTCATCACATCGAGATAGTGTTGAACATCTAAGTGCTCCCAGTATGGTAAATCCCAGAATATTGACCTCTTTTTTCAGAGCCCCTTTCAACTAATTTTCAGAGCCCCTTTCTTTCTCACCACCTTTTTTTAAAATTTTTCCAATTGAACTTTGATATCCTTCATTCGCGAATAAACTTGTTTACTAGTCAACGGATAATTTGCTCTGATATTCTCAGTCTTTCCATTGAATTCTTTTTTTCTCCTTCGGTGTGCGTGGTTGGTAGGAAAAAATCTACGATGACCCATGTACACATTTTTAGAGGAATTAGGTGGCCACACATCGAATATATCGTCCAGGCAAATAGGGCACGCTTTCTCCTTTGACACTGTAACCCGACAAATTTCCATAAGCCGAAAAATCATTAATGGTGCAGAAAATCATGGCCCATAAAGTGAAATTCTCCTTGCTATATGCATCAGATATCTGCACTCGGGAATGCCATAATTTTTTTAAATCCTCGATCAATGGCGCTAGATATACATCTATGTCGTTCCTAGGCTGTTTGGGTCCTAATATGAGTAAGGTCTGCATAATGTATTTGTGTTGTATACATAACCAAGGTGGAAGATTATAAATGCACAATATAACCGGCCAACTGCTATGCTTATTGCTCATGCTACTGTGCGGATTAATTCCATCTGCACTCAACCCAAGCTTTAGATTTCTAGGGTCACGTCCGAATTTGGAAAAGTTTCTATCAATATTTCTCCACTGAGAAGAATCAGCGGGGTGCCATAATTTTCTGTCTTTTTTCCAGTTATCGGCATGCCAATGCACTAATTTCGCATCTTTAGCATTTGAGAACAAACGTTTGAATCTCGGTATCACGGGGAGGTACCACAATGCTTTTGTCAGATGTCCTTTATTCGGTTTATAATCATCACTTTTATCGCTGGTTATCTGCTTTGGTTTGTAACGTGATGTACCACATTTTGAACACTCGTGAAGGTCTTTATACTCATTTCGATATAATATACAATCATTTGGACACGCGTGTATTCTTTGAACTTCCAAATCCACTGGGCACGATATTTTCTTCGCTTCATAAACATTGGGTGGTATCTCGTTTCCATCCGGAAGCATTTCTTTTAAAAGCACCATATGCATTATGGGATGTAGTTGTGTTTATCATGACAAAATAAGCACCATATATGCATTTATGTTTTTTGATTCATATAAGCAACATATAAGCAAAACTAATATTTAAACATGAGGTTTATGTTTTGTACTTACAACTTTAATTTTTGGATACCGGATCAAGTGAGATGAAGATCGTTGCACCAAATCTCTCAATAATAGCCAATCTACAAAATTAAACCATCGGAACCTAATTAAGAGATGTATATACGTAACATATGATGCATGCTAGAGTATATATGGGTATCAAAAGCTCATATATAGCATGCATGTGCAAATATAGGTACCAAAGCTCATATATAGCATGAATTTGCTAATCTCCACATATAAAGAAAAACTTGAAATAAAAAATGTATTAAAACTTAAAAGAGATATTTAGGGTTTATATTTTGAGCCGAATTAGAGCCAAATGGTGCTCCATTTAATAGCAAACTTGAGAAAAGAGATGATCAATTAATGAACCTGAGAAAAGAAGGGTGAGATAGCTGAATTAATGCCCTGTGAGATAGCTGCTGCGCTAATTAATGAAGGCGAGGCCTGAGGAAGAAAGAAACACAAAGATTCTGTCAAGAATCGGACTGAATTTAACTTTAATATGCACTTTTAGGATCGGTTGTTATACAAAACCGATCCTGATACTATCAGGATCGATTTTGTATAACAACCAATCCAAATATATGATAATTAGGATCGGTTATTAGCTTATAACCGATCCTATTAGTTTATAAATTAGGATCGGTTGACCAAAAAACCAGATTTGATTAGTTTTTAGGATCGGTTTTATTAATAAAACCGATACAGATAAGTATTAGTATCGGTTGGTTCATATAGCCAATCCAGATAGGCCAATCCTGATTTCAATTTTTCCACTAGTGGAGGGTTCTCACTAATTTTCATATATAGTCAATATATAGAAAAGTAAACGGTTAATGATAGTCAATATATAGTTCATTTTTTTCAAAACCAGACTGCAATTCCTAGATGTCGGCTAAGGTAGTCATCTCTCAAATCTAGTCTTCATATCTGATTCCGGTGTGTATGAATTAATTTTGCATCAAGAAGAAATGTGGCATCCCATCAAAATATCTACCAGCTGATTAATTAATTCTTTATTAGACAGTTGCTCAAATATTGACGTAATGAATAGCTAGTAAGTTTTAATATATCTGCACTGGAACAAAGTATATAATGTCAAATTCGTAAATATTATAGCATTCCTTTGCTAAACTTTTAAAGAAAATAAATATCATATTTAGCACAAATTTTTTGTTGAATATTAATTAAAAAATTTTAATTTAAATTTCTTGAAAAATAATATGGGATTTCGGAAAATTTACTTGTCAAATATTAATTATGATTCAAATGCTTCATATATTTTTCGCATTTGGTCCATAACACCCTGTTTGGATGAAGAGTACAGGAAGGGAGGGGAGGTGAGGAATAGAAGGGAATGAAATGGAATTAAAGGAAGATTAACGTATTTAATCTCTTCGTATTTGGATAATAAATGAGGGAAAATAAATATGAAAACAACAATTTTTAATAAATCTAAAAAAATAGTAAATTTTTTCCAAAAAATGTAAAATTTGGTCACCAAACACATAATAATATGAAGAACAAAATGAACAGTTTGAATCAGTTATTTGGACTTTAAATCCAGTAATTTATAGTCTAATGTAAAAAATGTCTATGCATTACAATGTATAATGGCCTCACTCTATATATATGAATGATGACGAAGAGAACATGTAAGTTTCATATATTTAAGATGCATATGCAAGTTTCATATATTCTCTTTTGGTTAGTCACACTTGCACTAGTGCAGAATGGGACAACAGGAATGGTCAAAAATAGATATCAGGAACAGACCTACGGGCGATACTGACTCAGACGTTACTGATAGTATCACTAATTAGGAACGGTCAGAGTGCCGATCCTTTTTGTAAATCAAGAATAGTCCTTTAATTATTAGTCGTCCCTGATTCCCACAATCTAGAACGGCCTTTAAAAACAGACGATCATAATTCTCACAATCTAGAATGGCCTTTTGAAAAGAGTCGATCTTGATTCTCACAATAAGAACGACTATTAAACCAATTAACCGATCTTGATACTCTAAATCAAGAACGGTCCTTAATTATAACCAATCCGGATTTGTTTTTTGGTTTAAAAAAATAATTTTAATATTTGGCCAGCTACCATATATTTTTGCTGGCCTATATATATATGAAACAAGCAACAATATTTGAAACAAACCACAGTCTGAAATATAATTGAACAATATGAAATCAAGATCAGCACATACTTAAAATTAAACATGTTCAAAGTTCATCAAATTACAGTAATCCTAAATTATTATAAAACAACACATCCTAAATTGTACTTTTCTCCACTAATATTTCTTTCAAGAAAAATTTACCCCACAATGATCGGATGTATTCAATGTTTGTTTCGTTGAAACTTTTGGGAACTGCATTTTTGAAATGATAAAAGAGCACGATTACAATTTTAATTGCATATTTTTAGAGCAAGATAAAATATGCATACCTTTAAGTTTGGAAAAACATCGAGGAAGCAAGTTATTATGTCATCCACGAACAAAATGACATAATATCCACATTCTCAACTGTCGTGTTGTTGTGGACATTGTATTAAAAACAATCAGATTCAAGACAACTAATTAAGCATGCAACTTTTCAAAATGATCAACCAAATTGCAAGGTTTCATTAACCTTTCATTATCAGTAAGGTTAAAGTCAAGGTTTGACTTGACCATGTTCCTGGACCATATTTTGATCTCTCAAAATTTTCCCCATAATTTCTAAGGTAACATCCATGTTTAGTTTTGACATTTAGTATCTGTCCTGAGAAAATAATAGAGCAGGAGAATTTGAATTGCATTCTATTGGATTGAACAATTGAGAAATTCAAGCTCCATTTGTAAGTTGTAACATCTGACTAAGAAGGAAATTAGAATAAAAATAATATTTAGCAGATTTCAGACAGAATAACCTACTAAAATTATCAAAATGTCTAAACAGGAAATGTAATATTATATAACATACATGACCCTCGATGCAATAGCTTCACTGGACTATAGAGCCACTGTACAAAATTTATATATTTAGCTACCTTTACATTATTTCACAATTGCCTTAGTCTTTCGATCGATACCTCATTACTACAAGGATAGATCATGAGCTTGCAATTGATCTACTTTGTGTTTTTAGGTTTATAAATTTAAAGCATTTGCGTGATAATTAGTTCCAAATAAATATCCTTAAAATTCACAACAAAAGTCCAGTGCAGACGTACTCAGGACTTAGGCAAAATTTGGGGCTGAAAGAAAAGTAGTTATTTGGATGCATCTCAACCCAGTGCGGACGCACTGAGTCCCAGTGCAGCTGCGCTCGCGGTGCCAGATGCGCTCGCGCTCGCGGTGAAAGAAAAGTAGTTATTCGACTGTTTGAACTTTGAAAATGTAGGATGTAATCCAATGTCACCAAAAATGGTGTAAGTGTATCCCTTCTATACACACACACACACACATATATATAGAGAGAGAGTAAGGCTACCATACATTGCAATTATTGCATAGGCATTTTTGTACATTATACTATAAATCACCAGATTCAAAGTTCAAATAACCGATCCAAACTGTTCATCTTGTTCTTCATATTAATATGTGTTTGGAGACCAAATTATACATATTTTGGAAAAAATTTTACTATTTTTTTAGATTTATTGAAAATCGTTGTTTTTCAGATTTATTTTCCTTCATTAATCATCCAAACACGAAGAGATTAAATTAAATACGTTAATCTTCCTTTAGTTCCATTCCATTCCCTTCTATTCTTCACCTCCCCTTCCTTCCTCTACTCTTCATCCAAGCAGGGTGTTATGGACCAAATACGAAAAATGTATGAAGCATGTGAAGCATAACTAAGATTTGACAAGTAAATTTTCCGAAATCTTGTATTATTTTTCAAGAAATTTAAATTTAAATTTAAATTTTTTAATTAGTATTCAACAAAAAATTTGTGCTAAATATGATATTTATTTTCTTTAAAAGTTTAGCAAAGGAATGCTATAATATTTATGAATTTGACATTATATACTTTGTTCCAGTGTAGATTAAAACTTACGAGCTATTCATTACGTCAATATTTCAGCAACTGTACGTCTAATAAAGAATTAATGAATCAGGTAGATATTTTGACGGCATGTCACATTTCTTCTTGATGCAATATTAATTCATACATACCGGAATCAGATATGATGAAGACTAGATTTGAGTAGAGGTGCTATCGGGTCGGGTCGGGTCTAGATACTATTATATTTGGTCCCGTATTCTAAAAGTGTTCGGGTCTGGATTTCGATCCATACACTTATCTGTTTCAATCCGGGTCGGGTGCGGATCCAGATACCTATCTATCCGTAGATATTTCGGGTTCAGTCTTTCGGTTCCAGGTAAATAGATACCCATAACTTGTTTGTAAATTATCAGATCCGGTACGGATACAGGGTGGTTCCGGATCTAGAGCGGGCATATGTCACAAAAAAAATCAAGAGGATGGAAAGAAAATAACTTTTGAAATTAAAAATATTAAAGAAGAGATATAATTTTTAAAAATTAAAATATTAGAGATGACGATTTCTTTTTCGGTTCCAAAAATCTACGAATGGAATACTAATAATTTGTAGAAAGGACATTTCAATGAGAGCAATAAATTTTCATTATTATGCAAAGGATATCAAGGCAAATATTGAATGATCTATTCATAGTAATAAATTTTATTTAAAAAATTAATGCGGCTTGCATGGAAGGAATAAATTTGACATCCATCTATGTGTACATAGTGAATATGTGACTGCATTCTAATCACATTAAAAAAAGTACTGGACTCACCACGGCTTACGCAAAAATTAATATGCAAAGTTGTATTTTTATATATTAATAGTTATTAGTATATGTTTTATCAGGTATTTATACATGTATCGGGTCGGGTTTGGTTATGCATCAGATAATTAAATGAAAACCATATCCTACCCATTACAGTATCGGTTCCGGATCGGATATTAAATTATTAATTTTGTAACCATACCCATAATTTAATTGGTTATATTTTTTAAACCATACCCTATCCAAATTAATCGGATCCGGATAATCGGATAAAAGTAGCACCTCTAGATTTGAGAGATGACTAACTTAGCCGACATCTAGGAATTGTAGTCTCGTTTTGGAAAAAATGAACTATATATTGACTATCATTAACCGTTTACTTTTCTATATATTGACTATATATGGAAATTAGTGAGAACCCTCAATTACATGGACATAACGGAAATTGCGCATATTTCCTCTTGACAATTCATAACCGTTTACTTTTCTAACAACGCACGTTAGGATCGGATTTTAACCGATCCTGATCAAGACGATACTAATACTACACTAATATGGATCCGTTAAAGACCTGATCCAAATAGTTTAAATTAGGATTGGTTCTATTAAATAACCGATCCCGATAGTTTGAATTAAGATCGGTTATATTAAACAACTGATTCTAATATAAATTAATCTGAATCGGTTGTATAGAATCACTGATCATAATGTATACTAATCTGGATCAGTTCTTTTAAGTAACTGATCGAGATTAATATATATTAGGATCGGTTTTTTAATAAAATCAATCCTAATAGTTATTTTTCGTTTTTTTTAATACCCATTAGGAAATAACAATTAGGATCGGTTCTATTAAATAACCGATCCAGATTAACATTTATTAGGATCAGTTGTATAGAATAACCGATCCTAATAGTTTGTATTAGGATCAGTTGTATAGAATAACCGATCCTAATAGTTTGTATTAGGATCGGTTATTCTATACAACCGATCCTAATTGTTATTTGGAAGGTTTTTTTTTTTAATACAAATTGGTATCTAGATTGCTTTTACTCTCTAGATCTTCCTCTTTATCCATTCAGGCCTATTGTGACCCAGAATGGGCGAGTTGTCTGATGACCCGACGATCCACCAGTGGCTATGTTACTTTTCTTGGGGCTAGTCCTATTTCATGGCGCACAAAAAGACAGAATGTTGTTTAACGCTCATCGGCTGAAGCTGAATATTGTTCAATGGCGAATGCAGCTTGTGAATTAACTTGGTGTCAATATATTTTTGATGAACTTGAAGTTCCTCGATCAGGACCAAAGCAAGCTTTATTGTGACAATCAAGCTGCCCTACACATAGCTTCTAATCCAGTTTTTCATGAGCGTACGAAGCACATTGAACTAGATTGCCATCTAATTATAATTCGAGATAAAATTCAAGCAGGGGATATTGCTACAGCACACGTGCCAACATCACAGCAATTGGCAAATATATTTACTAAAGCGTTAGGCAAAGTTCAGTTCCAATTCCTTGTAGGCAAGCTAGGTGTTGTGGCACTGCACTCACCTGCTTGAGGGGAGTATTACAGCTGGTACCACAGCTGATTTGCATCAATGATACAGCTCGTATGTACCAATCATAGCTGGCATATATTCTATTTATTTATTTTTCTTTGCTTAAAATATATTTCCTTTATTTGAGAAAGGTTCTGTATATAAGATTACATTGTATCCTTGTAAATGTTAAGAAAACAGAATATAAATTATTCTAAAAATTCTCAATATGCAGCTAAACAAACTTAATAACAAGGGCATAATAAAATTGATAATCATTGCTCTTATATACTTGCTCTTTTATACAAATCGAGCTCCCCAAACACAGAGAGGATTAACCAAAGGGAGTATATATTCTGTCAGATTCCTGACCAAATGCAAAGAGGTACTAACTGTTTCTCAACATCAATTGATGTTTATACAGATCTTGACAGGTAAGAACGCTTTGCATTTGGTTGGTAGTTATCAGAGACCTGAGAAAATATGTAGAATCATTATGAATGAACTAGTTCATTGTGATAGTACCTAAATTGATCATTACCCAAAATATTATATTGACAATGAGGATATGTTGGTATTACCTCAGTTTAATCAATTCTCAGAACATACCAGCTTAATCCTCTTATATATCTTAACAAACATTATTTTACATAGAATGCTGCTTATGCCTCTATAATGAGGCTAAAAATTATTATCTTATCTGAAGTGTAAACATTCTAGTATTTCTTAACAACAAGCCGAAGATCATCCTTCCTAGGAACGGAGAATCCCGGTGATTCACTCATGTTGAGCTCGTCCCTTGTCATTCCACCTGGCAACTCCCAATTGAAGTGATGTACCAGATTTGCTAATGCAAGCTCTGCAATGGAGGTAGCAAACAATATACCAGAGCAAATCCTGCGTCCTGATCCAAACGGGAGGAACTGAAAGTCATTGCCCTTGTAGTCTACTTGGCTACCAATGAACCTTTCTGGCTTGAACTCCTCTGGCACCTCCCATGATTTTGCCTCCCTCCCAATAGCCCATGCATTGATTAGGACTTTGGTTCCTTTAGGAATAGTGAAACCATTTATTTCGCAATCTTCTATCGATTCCCTTGGAAGCAACAAAGGGCCAGGAGGATGTAGCCGTAGGGTTTCTTTGATCACTGCTTGTAAGTAACTCATTTGGTCTAAATCTTCTGATCTCACCATGTCACCATGCTTTACTATTCCTCTAACCTCTTCTTGCAGCATCTTCATATGTTTAGGATTTTTAATCAGCTCTGCCATTGCCCAATCTATGGTGATGTATGTTGTATCAACTCCAGCACCAAATGCGTCCTGTACAATTTGATTGTGATATGTATATAGTTAGAAACTCAAGGTTCTTGAGAAAATAGCATAATAACTTATTTTTCTCTCTTTTGTCATTTTCATCTATTTAACAGTTATATTTCTTCATATCCTGAGAATATTGTGATACAGTGATCACATATAAGATCATGTTTGCAATTCAAGATACCAGACTTTCGTTTGATATGTAAGTTGAATGATATGAATTTAAAAAAAAATAAAATAAAATAACTTACCATAAGTAGCCCCTTGACATTATCCATGGTGATCTCAAACTTGATGCTTGGATCATTCTTCAAACAAAGTAAAGTATCAACTAAATTATCGTGTCCCTCCTTGCTCTCTCCGCTTTGAATATGAGTTTGAATTAACTCTTCAAACAACTTATTCCATTCATTTCTATTTCTACGAGCCCTCCGGCTCAATCCAATAGGCCCTTCTAACAATGACAAAGAAGGAAACAAATCCCGAACACTAAATTGTCCCATTAAACTAAAAAACTCTTCTATCAACTCTTTAAACATAACATACCTTTGTTCTTCCATAATGAATTTTCCAGAAACAACCCCAAAAATTATATCAATCATGAATGAGAACAAAATATTGCTTAATTCTATAGGATCACCTCTCGACTTGGATGCATGGTTGCTAATCTTCGCAATCAAATTACCAACTTGCTCCTCTCGAATTGTTTTATAGGAGGCAACCTTTTTGGTACTCATTAAATGGATAGTGAAGATTTTTTTCAATTGCCTCCAATCCTCACCATAGGGTTCAAAGGCCATGTCACGATAACGAATGATGTCCGTGACAACAGTAAAAGGCCGACTGGAAAAGGTGAGGCTGTGGGTCTGAAATACGGCACGTGCTGTATCGGATGACGAAACAATAAGCCATGGTACTTCACCAAAATGAAGTAGCATGAGGGGCCCATATTTCAGAGAGAGTGAATAGAGAGATTGATGGTAAAGAGAGCCTAGTTGGTGGATGTTTCCTATGAATGGAAGCTTTGGAGGTGAAGGTGGCAACTTTTCAGGGCGTTTCGAAAAGTTTCTTCTCTTTACACTGAAGCAAAGTATGAAGATAGATAACAGAAAGATACAGAGTAGTGGCATATTCTGCGTTAAAGTAAAGATCATCTCTTGAAGAGGCAACATTTTTCTTTATCTGAAAGTGTCTTTTTTTTTCCTCGAAAGTGTTTTATTTTTACAAGTGTGTTGCAATTAGCATTAATTTATACGACAAATTGAGGGCAAGACAACACTTGAAGTGCCAAAATTGACCTTTTCCTCTCAACTGCTTGGAACAGTTTTGCTTGCTTTATGTACCTGCTCACTCTGTGTAATATATCCCTTAATAGGTATATAATAATGTGAGCAAGGTAAGTTTAAATTTGAAAAAAATCTCGCCGACCATCAATTTTTTTTTTTGATAAAATTAGTAAGTACATCTTAAATTATTATCATTTAATTTTAACATGAATGGGCACATCACGTGGTCCATTTTAAATTCTAAAATGGCCACACCACGTGATCTTTCGAATTGGTTATTTACATTATAAAATATTAATGTCTTCCATCCGAAAAAAAAATTCATCTAGATTTCGTCCAGCACAAAATTTGCAATTATTTTTGCTCGAAAAAACTCGAATCAAAGACATTTTTTTCTAGACGATAGTTAGCATCTTTTTAAATTGCTCTTTGTCTGAATATATATAGAGGTTGGCTAATATCAAATTAATTGTTCGTGAGTTCCTGTGTTATTTTTAAATTTTCAAAGTCCAAAGAGTCAATCCAAACCATTAGATGTAATCTCTATATTAAAATGTGCTTGGTGAACAAATTTTACATTTTTTTTTTGTTTTTACTATTTATTAAACCACATTGAATATCGTTGATCCAATGGTCCATCCTGGTTTTATTGTTTTGTTAAGCCACCATTGGATCAGGGATTTTCAAAATTGTTTAATATATAGTAAAAAAATTTAAAAAAAATGTAAAATTTGGTCTCCAAGTACATTTTAATATAGATATTACATCTAACTGTTTGGATCGACTTTTTGGGCTTCAAAAATTGAAAAATAACTTAATTGCACAAGACCTCAGGAACAATCGATTTGATATTATCCAACCTCTATCTATCTATCTATCTATCTATCTATATATAGATAGATATATATATACACACACATGTATATATATATAGATTTATATACACATGTATATATGAGGAGGGTTCCAATGCCTCGTAATACCTCATATTTTATATCTTCGTTTTCTAAGTCTAAATTGTCGATCATAACCATTAAAAATGATATACATAATAAAAAATATATAAAGATGAAATTTTATATTTTTTGGAATTTTTTGCTATTTATTAAGATGGGTACAAAATCACTATCTTTGTACCGTTGAAAAAAAGGTGATTTTCTAACCATCTTAAAAATAGTAAAAAAATTTCAAAAAAATATAAAAATTCATCCTCAATTATATTATAGCGTGGATATCATGTTGAACGGTTAGGATCGATAATTTAGGCTTTGAAAATAAAGATATAAAATATGAGATATTATGAGGTATAAAAAACATGAAGCATTGGAACCCTCCTCATATTATGAGTTTCGAACATATGACTTCCCACACAAAGAGCATTGCTTTTGTCACTAAACCATAACTTAGTTCTCAAATAATTAATAACTTGTACTTTTCTGTGGACATTTACTGTGTCCCTACGAAAACCTGCTTCGGATCCAGGATCAAATGGTCCTCTTGGATATGAAGAGTTTCGTATTTTCATTGCTTTCCTTCAATTCAATAAAAAAGTTCATCAATCGGGAATGTGGGCTACGAAAAGGCATGCGAAGTGCTTCCTAGCTGGGCGAATAAATCCTTCTCGAAAAAAAGCATGTGTAAGTGTGACTATCAGAATGAGATTCGCAAAGGTGGTTCCTTGCTCCGTGGCGCTGACGAAATTTGAGCTCTTCTTTTGCTTGTTCAAGAGAGATAAAATGGACCTTCTGCTGTAGTGTTAGGTTTAGGCGGGGAGGGCCTACAGGAGTCAGGCCTTTTCATTGATTTTTCTATGATTTATACATTTCATATAAAAATCTCATTTTTCCTCATTGCATAAAAAGCCAATTTAGTTTTCTCACAATTCCAAAGTGGCAAATTTTCTCACTAATTTCCATATATAGTCAATATATAGTTCTTTACAAAAATTCATCTGGATTTCCAGCATATAGATATAAACACACGCACGCACACAAATATATATAGAGAGCGAGAGAGATGAACTACGGTGAGTTGCAAAGTAAGATGCATTTCTACTTTACATTCTATTTTATTAAGCAACTTAGATGTGATCTCCATATTGAAATGTGCTTGGAGACCAAATTTTATATTTTTTCAAATTTGTTTACTATTTATTAAGCAATTTTGAAAATTGTTGTTTTGCTGTAAACAATACAAAACAGTAAAAATTTCTGGACCATCAGATCAACGATTTTCAAAATTACTTAATAAATAGTAAAAAAATTCCAAAAAATATAAAATTTGGTCTCCAAGCACATTTCAATATGGAGATCATATTGAGCGGTTCGGATCGGTCGTTTGAATTTTCAAATCACAAAATATTAGTGTGAAGTAAAATAGTTGCTTTACTTTGCAACTCACCGTAGCTCATCTATATATATATATATATATATATAGATGAGCTACGGTGAGTTGCAAAGTAAAGCAACTATTTTACTTCATAAATATATGAGATGGGCTACGGTGAGTTGTGAAGTACAACGCATTTCTACTTCACACCGTATTTTCATTTTGAAAGTCCAAACGACCGATCCAAACCGTTAGATGTTTAATCCATATTGAAATGTGCTTGGAGACCAAATTTTATATTTTTTGGAATTTGTTTACTATTTATTAAGCATTTTTTAAAACTGCTGTTTCGCTGTGAACAGTAAAAAACAGTAAAATTTTCTAGACCATCAGATCAGTGACTTTCAAAATTGCTTAATAAATAGTAAAAAAATTCCAAAAAATGTAAAATTTGGTCTCCAAGCACATTTCAATATGGAGAACAAGATGAACGGTTCGAATCGACGTTTTGAACTTTAAAATCGCAAAATATGAGCATGAAGTAAAATAGTCGCTTTACTTCGCAACTCACCGTAGCCCATCTCTCTCTCTCTCGCTATATATATATATATAGAGAGAGAGAGAGAGAGATGAGCTACGGTGAGTTGCGAAGTAAAACGCGTTTCTACTTCACGCCGTATTTTTATTTTGAAAGTCCAAACGACCTATCCGAATAGTTAGATGTTTAATCCATATTGAAATGTGCTTGGAGACCAAATTTTACATTTTTTGAAATTTGTTTACTATTTATTAAGCATTTTTGAAAATTGTTGTTTTGCTGTGAACAGTAAAATTTTATGGACCATCAGATCAGCGACTTTCAAAATTGCTTAATAAATAGTAAAACAATTCCAAAAAATGTAAAATATGGTCTCCAAGCACATTTCAATATGGAGAACAAAATGAACGGTTCAGATCGATATTTTGAACTTTAAAATCGCAAAATATGAGCGTGAAGTAAAATAGTCGCTATACTTCGCAACTCACCGTAGCCCATCTCATATATATATATATATATATATATACTAGTATCATACCCGTGCGTTGCAACGGGACATATTATAAGAAACAAATATATCAATAAAACTAATAACTATTTAAAAATTAAAACATATGTGTTACATCTGCAAAAAAAAAAAAAAAAAAAAAAAAAAAATCGTAAAACGTTATAACGTTTTTAAAACGTTATGTAACGTTTTTCACTGTAAAACTTGATAAAAATGGCAATTTTATGAAGGCTGGATTCAATTAAACCGTTATAACGTTTTCAGAAAACGTTATAACGTTTTATAGACTAAATTAAGGGCGTTTTTCACCAGCTGAATCGTTATAAGGATTTACCAAAACGTTATAACGTTTTATAGACTAAATTATGCGTTTTATACACTATTTCCTGCATTTTTCACGAGCTGAATCGTTATAACGATTTACCAAACCGTTATAACATTTTATCCCACAAAATAAGGGTCTATTAGCAAACCGTTATAACGATTTACCAAACCGTTATAACGTTTTATAACGTTTCTGTGTCTCTTTCTCTCTCACTCCGTCCCTTCTCCCTGCCTCTTGTGTGTTCCGCCAAAGAAAGAAGAAAAGAGAGAGAGGGCTTCCCCTTCCTCCAAAACTCTCCAAAACTCCCGGGAAATCGAAGGAAGGAGCGAGAAATTGGTTGCTTCTCTCATCTAGCTCTCCCATTTGGTATTCTCTCCTCTTCTCCCTCAAAATCCGAATTTCACCATTGTTAGGATTTTTCGTTTTAAACCCGAGATTTGGGTTTGAATTACTTGTAGACTAGCTCCTTGAGCCTCCTTGGTTGTTTATGTGTTGATTCTTTTCCCGATTTCACCTCGATTTTGGATTCCCATTTCTAGGGTTTTTGGTACCAAATCCAAAATTTGGAAATGTTGTTGATCGGTTAGGCTAATCCGACCAATTAGACTTGTAATCGGTAAACCTCTTTCTCAATCGTGACATCTAACGGTTAATCTGAAATTTGACCAAATTAGGGTTTAATTAATCGGCAAATTGAATTATTACGAGAACCAAAATAGTGAGACGGTAAAGGAATTGTTACCAAATTGGAATTGTGTATGGTCTAGAGGACCCAAACGTGAATATGAGAATTGATAAGAGATGTTAAGTAATTAAGACCAATGAAGAAAAGATTGACACTAAAATATATAAATTTCGTTAAGGAAAGTATAAAGAGATTAGTACAACTCAAGCAAGCATTCGAACAAAGGTTAAACAAGGGTACATGTAATATAGGTGTAGGTTCGGTCGAGCAAGACTTTGCGGGACATTTCGAGACGTCTGATCCACAACTAAGCGGTACGCTCGTCGGAATCAGGTGCGGGATTCTTGGACTTGTTTGATACTTTATTTTCAGGAATTAAACTATGTTTTCGTTTGTCATGTTGAATATCAATGATTGCATCATTGAATTGTGTATAGTATTTGCATAGCCCAATCAAATTAAACTCGAATTGATGTGACTTGAGTGATTTGCATGCTGGTATGGTTGTAGGTTGTGTCGATCGATTATGATCTGATTTGATTGAAAGTCACCACGATTTGATTTGATTTGATTTGATTTGATTTGATATGTATGTGAATGGATTTACGAAGTTAAGCACTTGGATCCAATGAATTTGCCAAGTTGGGCTGTATGCTGACTTGGATTCCCAGGATCCTAATGGACTTAGGTGAACGGCCCTCGATATTCCCAGTACCGGTTGGGACGAGGGAGGGTGATTATGTTATGAGATGTGTGATTGGAAATCGTGGGTGACATGTGTAACATCTATGGCTCGGTGGCATTTTCCTACGTGTTAATGCATTTGGAAAGGTCAATTGAATGTTACGACTATTGGAATGATTCCAAAGTGGATTTTCTTTATATGATTCGAACCAGACCTTAATAAACTGTTAAGCCAAGCGATTGCAGATGGGTGTCAGATAAAGGGTCCAGCGGTTGGCCATCTGTAGGTGTCAGTAACCCTACAGATGTGGGTTTGATAAAGGTTCAGCTCGAAAGAACATCTGTAATTGCTACAAGCCCTAATGAACTGAGTTATGAATCGAGTTAAGCCAAAATATATGTTGTGTTTGAAATTCATCTTGGAAATTCCGTAAACTGTGTTTCAGGTTGATTAAACTGTTGTCGAGCATTGGCATTCTGTTATTTATGATTATATATATCTGTTTGCATTGTTATTGTTTGGGTTTCATTTTTGAATATAGAGTCTGATTGCAAGTCCAATAATCTAAACTGTGGCAAATTTCGCACTGAGAATTTATTCTCACCCCCTCTCCCCGATTATTTTCAGGTTATTTTACACGGACGCAGCAAGTGAGGATATTGGTAATGCATATAAAAGATCCACTGCCTTGCGTGTATATGTGACGCCTGATTTATACACGCGGCAGGCTGTCAGACCCGGTGGATTCGGGGTGTGACAATATGTTAATAGAAAATTTATATGATTATGTATTTTAATTAACTTTAATCGTGACCTCTAATAACAATTTGATGATGTGATGATTCTTTATTTTTAAGTACCAATGGTATCAAATAATAACTCGATTTGAATCTAATATTAAATATCATACAACAATTCAATATCAATATATAATATGATATCAATAAACATAAATAAAAAGTGTTATCGTGTGTATGTATAGGATATATATACACACACACACACATATTATAAGAGAAATATATATTCACACACATCTTTTAATTTATATTTTTCTTTGTTTCCAATTTATATTCTTCTTCTTCTTTGCTTCCAATTTATAGAATATATATACACACACACACATTGATATATTATATATTGGAAATATATTCTAAATTGCTCACACCAATATGTATAGAAACAAAGAAGAAATAAGAAAACAAATAAATAAGAAAATGGAAGGTGGAGTCTTCTCAATTGAAGAGGAGAAATATGGAAACAAATAAATAAGGAAACAGATAAATATATCGCTAAATTTCAGAATTTCTTCAATTTTAATTGTAACGTATCGTGTGGCAGCACATGTGGTGGGTGTGTTTTTAACTAAATTTAGACTTTCATACATAAAATAGATGCATTTAATCAAAAGAAGACAACTTATGTAATTAGAGAGTTGAGATCAAATCCCAAGTTTCATCTCTCAATCGTAGCCGTTGGCGGATCGGACACCCAACGTGCTTAATAATAGAATGGATATATATATCTATATATATATATATATATATATTTCTAGACGAGAGTTAGCACCTCTTTAAATTGCTCCTCGTCTGATAATATACATACATATATACATACATATATGAGGAGGGATTCACTTACACCATTTTTCGGTGACACCAAATTGCACTCTACATTTTCAATTTTTTTAAAGTCCAAATAGTAAATCCAAACCATTCAACACGATGAATATATTAAAATGTACTTGCAGATCAAATTTTATAGTTTTTCAATATTTTTACTATTTATTAAGTATTTTACAAAATCGTTGTTTTCAGACTATTGAATTTTTGTACCCATCTTAATAAATAATAGAAAAATTCAAAAAAATGTGAAATTTTATTTGCAATCACATTTTAATATTATCATGTTGAACGGTTTATTCGACTGTTTGAACTTTGAAAATGTAGGATGTAATCCAATGTCACCAAAAATGGTGTAAGTGAATCCCTTCTATACAACACACACACACACACACATATTGCAATTAATGGATAAGCATTTTTGTACATTATACTATAAATCACCAGATTCAAAGTTCAAATAACCGATCCAAACTGTTCTTCTTGTTCTCCATATTAATATGTATTTGGAGACCAAAATTTACATATTTTGGAAAAATTTTACTGTTTTTTAGATTTATTGTAAATCGTTGTTTTTCAGATTTATTTTTTCTCATTAATCATCCAAACACGAAGATATTAAATACGTTAATCTTCCTTTAGTTCCATTCCATTTCCTTCTATTCTTCACCTCCCCTTCCTTCCTCTACTCTTCATCCAAGCAAGGTGTTATGGACAAAATGCGAAAAATGTATGAAGCATGTGAAGCATAATTAACATTTGACAAGTAAATTTTCCGAAATCTTGTATTATTTTTCAAGAAATTTAAATTAAATTTTTTAATTAGTATTCAACAAAAAATTTGTGCTAAATATGATATTTATTTTCTTTAAAAGTTTAGCAAAGGAATTGTTACATCTCTAAAAAAAAAAAAAAAAAAAAAATCGTAAAACGTTATAACGTTTTTAAAACGTTATGTAACGTTTTTCGCTGTAAAACTTGATAAAAATGATAATTTTATGAAGGCTGGATTCAATTAAACCGTTATAACGTTTTCAGAAAACGTTATAACGTTTTATAGACTAAATTAAGGGCGTTTTTCACCAGCTGAATCGTTATAACGATTTACCAAAACGTTATAACGTTTTATACACCAAATTATGCGTTTTATACACTATTTCCTGCGTTTTCCACCAGCTGAATCGTTATAACGATTTACTAAAACGTGGTAACGTTTTATTCGACAGTGTGAGGGTCTATTTAGCAAAATTCTGTGTCTCTTTCTCTCTCACTCCGTCCCTTCTCCCTGCCTGGTGTGTGTTCCGCCCCAAAGAGAAAAGAGAGAGAGAGAGCTCCATTATTTCACGAAAG
The DNA here is from genome assembly GCA_964058875.1 of Carex rostrata. NCBI lineage: Eukaryota > Viridiplantae > Streptophyta > Magnoliopsida > Poales > Cyperaceae > Carex > Carex rostrata. The sequence goes on from CAXKVT010000054.1 coordinate 3,268,795, forward strand.
TTCGGGAAATCGAAGGTAGGAACGAGAAATTGGACGTGGATCTCATCTAGCTCTCCCATTTGGTATTCCCTTCTCTCCTCTTCTCCCTCAAAATCCGAATTTCACCATTGTTAGGATTTTTCGTTTTAAACTCGAGATTTGGGTTTGAATTACTTGTAGACTAGCTCCTTGAGCCTCCTTAGTTGTTTATGTGTCGATTCTTTTCCCGATTTCACCTCGATTTTGGATTCCCATTTCTAGGGTTTTTGGTACCAAATTCAAAATTTGGAAATGTTGTTGATCGATTAGGCTAATCCGACCAATTAGACTTATAATCGGTAAACCTCTTTCTCAATCGTGACATCTAATGGTTAATCTGAAATTTGACCAAATTAGGGTTTAATTAATCGGTAAATTGAATTATTACGAGAACCAAAATAGTGAGACGGTAAAGGAATTGTTACCAAATTGGAATTGTGTATGGTCTAGAGGACCCAAACGTGAATATGAGAATTGATATGAGATGTTAAGTAATTAAGACAAATGAAGAAAGGGTTGACACCAAAATATATGAATTTCGTTAAGGAAAGTATAAAGAGATTAATACAACTCAAACTAGCATTCGAACAAAGGTTAAACCAAGGGTACATGTAATATAGGTGTAGGCTCGGTCGAGCAAGACTTTGCGGGACATTTCGAGACGTCTGATCCATAACTAAGCGGTACGCTCGTCGTAATCAGGTGCGGGATTCTTGGACTTGTTTGATATTTCATTTTCAGGAATTAAACTGTTTATTCGTTTGTCATGTTGAATGCTTAATTGTTGAATACTTTGAAATTCATGCTGCATATTGCTTCGTGCATAAATGAGAATGATTGAGTTGTTCGGTTAAGGTAAATTGGCATGTTGGTATGGTTATTATTTGATTAGTTCTATTAATTCTTCTTGATGTGAATGAATCTGCCAGGCTGACCTGTTTAGGTGGCTGGATCAGGTGACGGTGACCTATCCGTTGATCTGTTTCTGAATTTGCCAGGCCGACCTGTTTAGGTGGCTGGATTAGGTAACGGTGACCTATCCGTCGATCTGTTTCTGAATTTGCCAGGCCGACCTGTTTAGGTGGCTGGATCAGGTGACGGTGACCTATCCGTCGATCTGTTTCTGAATTTGCCAGGCCGACCTGTTTAGGTGGCTGGATCAGGTGACGGTGACCTATCCGTTGATCTGTTTAATGAATTTTGCAAGGCTGATAACCAACTTTGGTCCTATTTGAATGAAATTGCAAAGTTGAGCAGTATGGCTGACTTTGATTCTGTGTGATTGCATTTTTGTCAAGTTGACCTGTATAGGTGACTTGTAACCAGACCTTAGGAAATGGTTAAGCCAAACAGCTACAGATGGGTGTCAGATAAAGGGTCCAGCTCGGTGGGCCATCTGTAGGTGCTAGTAACCCTACAGATGTGGGTTTGATAAAGGGTCCAGCTCGAAAGAACATCTGTAGTTGTTACAAGCCCTAATGAGTCGAGTTAAGCCAACTACGTGTTTATTTTGAAATTCATCTTGGAAATTCCGTGAACCGTGGTCCGGCTTATTACTTGTTGTCGAGCATGCGCATTCCTTTTTATAATTATGAATATGAATTGATTTGAATTGCTATGGTTTGGGTTTCATTTTTGAATATGGAAATTGATTGCAAGTCCAATAATCTAACTGTGGCTAATTTCGCACTGAGGATTTATTCTCACCCCCTCCCTTTGGGTCATTTTCAGGTTTATTACGCGGATGCAGTGAATGAGGATATTGGTAATGCATATAAAAGATCTACTGCCTTGCGTGTATATGTGACACTTAATAGATACACGCGGCAGGCTGTCAGACCCGGGATTTGGGGTGTGACAGGAATGCTATAATATTTACGAATTTGACATTATATACTTTGTTCCAGTGTAGATTAAAACTTACTAGCTATTCATTACGTCAATATTTCAGCAACTGTCTAATAAAGAATTAATGAATCAGGTAGATATTTTGACGGGATGTCAGTAGAGGTGCTATCGGGTCGGGTCGAGTCTAGATACTATTATATTTGGACCTGTACTCTAAAAGTGTTCGGATCTGAATTTCGATCCATACACTTATATATCTGTTTCAATCAGAGTTGGATGCGGATCTAGATACCTACCTACCCGTAGATATTTTGGATCCAGTCTTTCGGTTCCAGGTAGATAGATACCCATAACTTGTTTGTAAATTATCGGATTTGGTTCGGATATGGGGCGGTTCCAGATCCATAGTGGATATATATCACAAAAAAATTAAGAGAATGGAGAGAAAATAGCTTTTGAAAATAAAAATATTAAAGAAGAGATATAATTTTTAAAAAGTTAAATATTAGAGATGACGATTTCTTTTTCGGTTCAAAAAATATATGAATGGAATACTAATAATTTGTAGAAATGACATATCAATGAGAGCAAAAAAATTTCATTATTATGCAAAGGATATCAAGACAAATATTGAAGGATGTATTCATATTAATAAATTTTATTTAAAAAATTAATGTGGCTGTCATGGAAGAAATAAATTTGGCATCCATCTATGTGTATAAACATAGTGAATATGTGACTGCATTCTATTTTATCACATTCAAAAAAGTAGTGGGCTCACCACGGCTTATGCAAAAATTAATATGCAAAGTTATATTTTTATATATTAATAGTTATTAATATATGTTTTATCAGGTATTTATACAGGTATCGGGTCGGATTTGGTTCTGGATCGGATAATTAAATGAAAACCATATCCTACCCATTACAGTATCGGTTCCGGTTCGGATCTGGGTCAGATATTAAATTATTAATTTTGTAATCATACCCATAATTTAATTGGTTATATTTTTTAAACCATACCCTATCCAAATTAATCGAATCCGAGTCGGTTCCGGGTCAGATCCGGTTCGGTTCCGGATCAAATCCGGGTAATTGGGTAAAAGTAGCACCTCTAGATTTGAGAGATGACTAACTTAGCCGACATCTAGGAATTGTAGTTTGGTTTTGGAAAAAATGAATTATATATTGACTATCATTAACCGTTTACTTCTATATGTTGACTATATATGGAAATTAGTGAGAACCCTCAATTACATAGAAATAACGGAATTTGCGCATATTTCCTCTGGACAATTCATAACCGTTTACTTTTCTATATATTGACTATATATGGAAATTAGTGAGAACCCTCAATTACATAGAAATAACGGAATTTGCGCATATTTCCTCTTGACAATTCATAACCGTTTACTTTTCTAACACTAGTAGAAAAATGTAACACTTCATCAATTAGTTATATTTTACTGTATAAAAGTAATTATAATTTAGTGTTTGAATTTTGAAGACAAAATTCTTTTTAAAGAGAGAAAGAATGTAACGCCACGTCAAATCAAAAATATTATATTAAGGTACAATATAAATAACGTACATATTTGTTTATCCGTATATGTCAATTTTCTTTGTTCATTTATTTAATTTTACTACTTAACAAATTATCCAAACTAAACCACGGTGAAAAGAAAACAAATAATTTATAATTCTGATATAGATCTCTGAAATTATATAGCCATATAAATACCGTTGCCAAGTCATGAAAAGTCCAAAAGAATTATCCATTTAGTTATATGTTAACTGTGAAATAAAAACCGATCAAACAGTCGTATAACCCAATATAATCCAATTATATATCTGACAGAAGATATATCTATCAAAAGGTGCAAATCTAATTTAAATACATAACTGCTCAAATTAACCGGCGCCTCTCTGATCCAAAATAGAAACTATATCTATATCTATCTATACATATATATAATTAAACAGTGGTTACATCCCTTTGTCTTTTTCTCCGCAAATCACCACAGAAATCAAAAGGTGAGAAATATTAGATTTGTTCGATTTTGTCCCTTTCTCTTAATTAAACCTTGATTAATTTTCGTTCTTTCTTAAAAAGCCTTGATTTCCGATTTTGCATATTATGGGTTGATAATTTTTATACTTATTGGATTCCGCTACTTTGTATTGTATATAATTTAGGATATTAATTCAATTTGATAGGACTTTTTGAAAATTACGTAGATTTATTTTGTTATGTTATTATTAGATTTCTGAAATTTTATAAACTTGTTCAATTAGTTAAAAGTAACCTTTAATAAAAGTTTAATTGATTATCGAATAGTTCTTTGGTAATATTATAAAGTGAATTAACGTTTGTATAAATCCTTAGATGCAACAGTGAATTTCCATAAACTTAATTTAGTTCATGAAGATCAATTCTTATATTTTATTTATTTTATTTAAGTAAACTGTTTAATTTAAGTAAACTTAATTTATTTAATTTATTAAACATTATATATTAGGGTCATGATAACAATCCCCGCAGGTCTATCCCCACAAAAAACCCCGCACTAACTGCCAAAAAAGTCATGGGGGGACTGCTCAATCATTAATACTCCGCAGAAAATGTTAGTATTTAACTTGAAGCATCAAAGTATTTATCCTGGATTTGCAAAGTATTAATCCCTATGCAATAATCTCTATTTATGACTGAATAAATCAATCCATTAATTGTCCCCACACAAAATTTCCTTTTTTTTTTGAATTGTCCCCGCACAATTGGGGACCATTAAATAAACAATCCCCTCATAAATACTTGTCAGTTATCCCCGCACAAAATTTCATTTTTTTTTTTATTGTCCCCGCACATCTGGGGACCATTAAATAAACAATCCTCTCACCCAATGATAAATACTTCTCACACATAATGATAAATACTTTATGTTACATAGATAAATACTTCTCAGACATAATTGTAATTTTCAGTAAAAACATCAATGATAAATACTCTAAGACATAATGATAAATACTCTATATTACATGGATAAATATTCTATGTTACAAAGATAAATATTTTATGTTACATAGATAAATATTTCTCAAACATAATTGCACTTATAGTAAAACATCAGTGATAAATACTTTTAAACATAATGATAAATACTCTCATGTATAAGGATAAATACTTTATGTTACATGAATAAATACTTTATGTTACATAGATAAATAATTCTCAAACATAATTGCAACTTACAGTAAACATCAATGATAAATACTCTCAGACATAATGATAAATAATTTATGTTATATGAATAAATATTTTATGTTACATGGATAAATACTTCTCAGAAATAACAAATAAACATTTATTAACGGGGATTATTATTAGATAATAGTATAATTAATGCGGAAATTGTTTTTAAATGAATAATTAATGCGGGAATTGTTATTAGAGAAAAGCATAATTAATGCGGGGATTGGTATTAAATGACTCTAATTTAATACGGGGATAAATGGAAATTTTTAGCCAGTGAGAGGATATGACAATTAAGGAAGAGAGAGAGTGCGGGGATAAATGGGGGGACAGGGATGGGAGGATTGTTATAATTATTCTTAGATTTAAGCCACACACTTTGAATGCTGTATGTGCATCACAGATTCACATTTAATTTTTTTTCTTAATTCCGTTACATGGATAAATCCTCAAAATTATAACACCGAGTATGAACTTCTCAGCTTTATGCCAAGAAAATTAGTACAATTTATTCATTTCTCAATTCTGAAATATACAAATACATTCAACAACTAGATTCCAATCTGAATTCTCAAATATACAAATACACCCAAGAAAAGACAGATAGCTAACAAGACCATCTCATTTATTCACTTTTAATGCACTAGACAATAACAAAGCTAATTAAGTTTGGCTTTTAAAATAAGATAAAATCTCGGAAGTCACCTCCTCAGCTTTTTCCTGCTGTATGAAATGGTAACCGTCAATTGAAACCACATCAAGATTTGCTACAACTTCCTTTAGACCTCCACCTTTGACCATCATCCCCCATCCATAAGAGTTGTAACCAACATCTCTCTCGACTAGAATGAATTTGGTGGGGACTTCAATTTTTGCTCCTTGCCATGGTGCCATGAGTTCCCAGTTCCTATAATAACACAATGGTTAAACAAACAAAGCATTAGTTTTCAGTGTTTTCTATCTAAACAAAACTGATTTCTTCCATTTTGGCTAAACCATTAAATTTGAATAGAAGGGAGATTCAGTCAAGCATCAACATCTTTGATCTTCTTCCAGAGTGTTTTTTTTTCCTTCAATTTGAGCTGTTATAGGAAAATAAAGGACAAACCCATGGAGTGCATTTGGTTGAGGTTCTAAGTTCAAATAAGATATGATACTGATTCCTTGGAGTGATTGGCATTTATTGCTTTGACATTGCATTGGTTATAACTGCTGGGTGTTAGTTGTAAAATGCAATCTTCATTCTGTCAGGTATTAGTTGGAAATGCAAGAAAAACAGCCTATAATTTATGAAGTATAGTAAACATTGGAATTTATAGGGAAAAAAAAAGTAAGAACTATGTAAAAATTGAAGACCCACGTGTCCATGTTTCTATAGTAGTTTAGGGGTCCAGTAAACCCATTTTTCTGAAATTTCTCCGCATAATATTGGAGTTCATCCTCGGAAATCCACTCAAGAGAAGGGGGCTCTTCGAGGTAATCTATTATCTCCATTCCAGGTGGAGCAATCAGATTGTCCGTTTTTATTGAAAAAAACTTTTTAAGCACGGTTGAAACTTCATAGCGAGCAAATGATGTTTCAGCCCTTCCAGGTTCCTGAGTTTGAAATAGAGATCAGAAGCAATTGTTCTTAGCTGTCACTAAAAAATAGCTCAATAAAATTTTGATGTTATTTCCAACAGGACCATTGACCATTGAACTCTCTATATACTTAGTTGAATGTAAATCTCCTTATTTTTTTACTTATATTCATTACTTCCTTTCTCCATTTGTATTTTTTTGTTGAAGTAGAACCATTTATATTAATTTGCTTGTTTCTGACATCACTAAATAAATAGACAGTACATAATATTGCTAAATGTATATATTGTATTCTAAAAGCGATTCTACAGTGGATCAACAGAAAAACAAATGGTGCGGTGCCATGTGAATATATAAAAAAATAATGAAAACACGGAAGGATTAAAGAGTTATTGGCACAATTATTACCTGGAACTGGTGTATATAAAATCCATCTCCAGATGCCTTCAAGAAACCATCAGTGATTTTAACAGATGGGGTCCTTTGCAAATATGGTATCCCAATATTAACTAGTGCTCTTACCCTTTCAGGCCTAAACTGACACAGGTGCCATGCCATGTAAGCACCCCAGTCATGGCCCACGACGAAAACCTACATGTCACAGCATCCAAGAGATTGTTAGCTTAAATATAAAAAAGTTAAAAAATTTGAAGCAATAACTGAACATTGAAAAAGTTCTGTCAGAGTGCATATAACTTGTTGAATTTGATGTCAGGGCTACTATTTTAAGCAAAAAATGGTTGTTTGATTCTCACATAACCTGACTTTGCCACTATAGCACAGAGATGAGCACCAGTTTGATATTCTAGGCAAACTTTTATATTTCAGTTTATAGTCCTAGTAACATTGAGAAGTTTGGTGCATGGAAAGTGTTTGACAATTTGCCCAAGAGAAGTAAGCAAGACTTACACGTGGCAGCTCTAAGTGGTCGAGGAGCCCGACGAGATCACCAATAATATGAAAAACGGTATAAGCAGCAGGGTCGGTTGGCACGTCGGTGTCACCATAGCCGCGCAAATCGGGGGCAATGGCACGGTAACCATTTGCGGCCAAGACGGCCATTTGGTGCCTCCACGAGAGCCACAGCTCAGGGAAACTGTAGAGAACACAAAATTAGCAATGTGTTCAAAGATTAAATTGCACTGCAAAGAGGTTGAGGTTTTGAGAGACTAGAATTAGAAACCCGTGGAGGAGGAGAACTGGTGGGGCCGAGAGGTCGCCTTGCTCGGCGACGTGCATAGTTATCCCGTTGGTTGCCACCTGACGGTGCCGGATCTCGGCGAATCCCTCCTGATTCTCCATCGCTTTTCTCTCTCTCTCTCTCTCTCTCTTTGAAAGAGCTTTTGTGATAGCCTGTTTCTTAAATACGTCCAGTGACAGTGAGGTCCTCACTCATTTCGTCAACTTCAACTGTGAAATTAACAAGGAAGAAAGAACATCCTACTTGGCAGTCGGACAATAAAAAAAAAAAATTCCGTGGAAATTAACAAGAAGGAAGAAAAAACATATATGTAGTCCGACGAAATTTTTTCTTTTCTGTGGAAATTATTAAGAAGGAAGAAAAGTACTTGGTAGTCAGAAATTTTTTTTTTTTTTTTCTGTGGAAATTAATAAGAAGAAAGAAAAAACATCCCACTGTACTTGGCAGTCCGACGAAATTTTGTGGAAATTAATAAGAAGGAAGAAAAAACATCCTACTGTACTTGATAATCGGACGAAATTTTTTCTTTTCTGTGGAAATTAATAAGAAGGATGACAATCGGACGAAATTTTTTCTTTTATGTGGAAATTAATAAGAAGGACACTATACTTGGCAGTCGGACGAAATTTTTTCTTTTCTGTGGAAATTAACAAGGAAGAAAGAACAGAAAGAATGAAACAGACAGAAAAAAAGAAAGAATATCAAACTGTCAACCGGATGTGTCATATTTTCCCGACCAGTTATCGGGTACTGTGATTGACGGGAATGCATTTGATGGGACTATGGTTGTGACTGGTTGGGTTGTCCAATATCATCATCGAAACCCGATGACTCACCGAAGAGCATCTCATCTCCACTCTCCAAACTATCAGAATCAATTGCATCCACAGGTACATGCGAATAATCACGTACTTGTCTGCGGACCACACTGGAACTGGGTCGGGATCTCATTGGTACATCCACAGGGTGCCGACAAGTACTAGGTCGGGATCTAACTGGTATTGGATCTTGATCCACAGGATTCTGACTGGTATTGGGTCGGGGTATAACTAGTTGATCCACAGAGTTGCTACCGATACTGGGTCGGGATCTCATTGGTACATCCACAGAGTACCGACCGGTGCTAGGATGGGATTTAACTGGCATTGGGTCGGAATCCATAGGATTTCGACTGGTACTGGGTCCGGATCGAGGTTTAGGTATATGACTGGTATAGTTCGGTTCCAATTCTACATATAACTCCAGAACCGGTAACCTTTGTGGAAAAGACAACACAATTTCTAAAATCATTTTGAACGATTGTTGGTTCATTACCGGTACTAATTGGTAGTCACGTTGGCCATCGGTGGACATGTTAAACCTGACTTGAATTTCTATATTTGCTTGGTTAGAATTGTACAAAACTAATTTATAAATCTCTTTCTGAAGATAATCAAAACTGTGGTTCACAGTTAGCGGTAATGAGTACTTAGCTCGGGTACTGTAATAGACCCTGTCATTATTGTATTGGATTTCCCCTCCAATATAAATTTTCACACAAATAGTTGTCATTTTAAATTTCGATTGGTCTGGCAATTTCAAAAATAACAGCATATAAGTAATTAAAAATTGTATTGCCTCTAAAAAATATTCTAGACAATTTTGGATATTCTATAATTATTCTACACTATTTTGGAATTTCATAAATTAATAGGGCAACATTCTAAACTATTTTGGATTTTTTTTAATTATTCTAAACCATTTTGGATGGTTGTAAAAAATTCTAAATTTTTTGGACAATATTATTAAAAATAAAAAAAATCATTTTGGAATGAACTAATTAATTATAAATTAAAAGAAAAATAACATAAATAAAATAAAATTACCTCAATGGAAGAACCGATCGATCAGACAGTCAGAGCTCTGTAAGGGATCCGAAAAGGAAAAATGTTCTTAAAACAATTCTAAATCATTTTAGAATTAATAAAATTATTTTAGAATTAATAAAATTAATAAAATTATTGTACACCATCTTGAATTTTTTTTAATTAATATGACAATATTCAAAATTTAAATAATTTAAAATTAAATAATTATATATTTAAGTAATTAAAAATTAAATACTTCTAAATTTAAATAAATTAAAATTAAATATATAAAATTTAAATAATTATATATTTAAGTAATTAAAAATTAAATACTTCTAAATTTAAATAAATTAAAATTAAATAATTATATATTTAAATTATAAATTATAAATTTAAATAATTATAAATTAAATAACTTACTGTGAGAGAGTGAGAGACAACACTCCGCGGTTTTTATAAACGAATTCACTGCGATTTTGGAAAAAAAAATTCCGGAATTTTTATTGCTGTTTCGGGAAAAAAAAATTTCGGATTCTAAAACCGGAAATTTTTTTTCCTAAAATAGAATAGAGATTCCGGGAAAAAAAATTTCGGATTCTAAAACCGAATTTTTTTTTCCGGAAACAGAATAGAGATTCCGGAATTTTTTTTCCCGATTTTAAAGGTTAATTCAGAAAAAAAAATTTCCGGATTGGATATTTTTCGAAAAAAAACTGACGAAACATATATGTTTTGAAATTTAATTTTCATTTTGGATATAAATAAAAAAATCGGACCATAGAATGTTGTACTCAAAATATTTTAATTTCCAATCAAGCTCCACAAACATGTAAAGGCAAGTGCTATAATAATTGGTGCGCATCCTCAGTCTGCACATTAAATTAGTGTGCATCCTCAATCTACGCACCAGCTCAATTTGGTACGCCAACTGGGTATGCGTACGTAGTATGTTTTAAAATGTGGTGATTAGAGTGGTAATTGTTTAATTACGATTTTTCGCAGTGCTAACTAAAAAAATTTTGGGCTGACATCACACCTTCAATTGATGGAAATAAATCTGCTACGATCTTAAGGGATTGTAGTCCCTACAATTCTGAATTCAATCTTTTATTTTTTGGGTTGTATGAATCTCTATAGAAATTGTTTTTTATATACGAATCTCAAAATAAATGAAAGGTTGGATTTAGAATTGGAGGGACCTAGTATCTTAGAATCGTAGCAGATTTATTTCCTCAATTGATTACTCTGCCAGCCCTTGTTTAGTGATTCCCTATTACGGTACCGGCGGGAGGATCTGAATTCGTGTTTAGATTTAAGCCACAACACTTTTAATGCTCTATGTGCATCACATATTCACATTTTTTTTAAGCCCACTAACATGGATAAATCATCAAGATAATAACACCTAGTATGAACATCTCAGCTTTATGCCAAGAATATGAGTAAAATTTATTCATTTCTCAATTCTCTAATATACAAATATATTCAGCTAGATTCCAATCTCAATTCTCAAATATACAAATACAACCAAGAAAAGACACGTTGCTCACAATACCATCTCATTTATTAATTTTTCATGCATAAGACATTAGGAAAGCTAATTAAGTTTTGCTTTTAAAATAAGTTAAGATCTCGGAAGTGACCTCCTCAGCTTTTTCCTGCTGTATGAAATGGTAACCGTCAATTGAGACCACATCAAAATTTGGGACAACTTCCTTTAGACCTCCACGCTTGACTACCATGTCGGTTCCATAAGTGTTGTAGCCAGTATCTCTCTCGACTAGAATGAATTTGGTGGAGACTTCAATTTTCGCCCCTTGCCATGGTACCATGACTCCATGAGTTCCCAATTCCTATAATAGCACAAGGTTATACAAACCAATCATTAGTTTTCACAGTTTTCTGTCTAAACAAAACCAATTTCTTCCATTTTGGCCAGAAAATTAAAACCTTTTTCCAAAAAAATTAAACAAGATTGGTTTTGAAACAACACAGAAGATTTCTATTTATTACATCCAACACTAAAAACGTATTCTAAATTTCAATTACTTCACATTAAGATTGTACATTTGAATACATGGTATATTCAGTCAAACATAACATCTTTGACCCTCCTCCTAATTTTTTTTTTTTGTGTCAATTTTAGCTTGCTAGAGGAAAATAAAGGAGAAACCCATGGAGTGCATTTGGTTGACAGGTTCTGAAATTCAAATAAAATGTGATACTGATTCCTTGGAGTTATTGGCCATGTATTGTTTTGACATTGCATTGGTTATAACTGCTGGGTGTTAGTTGTAAAATGCAACTTCAGTCTATCAGGTATTAGTTGGAAATGGAAGAAATGGAGCCAATAATTTATGAAGTATAGTAAACATTAGAATTTATAGGTGAAAAATGTAAGAACTAGGTAAAAATTGAAGACCCACGTGTCAATGTTTCTATAGTAGTTAAGGGGTCCAGTAAACCCATTTTTCTGAAATTTCTCAGCAAAATATTGGAGTTCATCCTCGGAAATCCACTCAAGGGGAGACGAGGGCTCTTCGAGGAAGTCTATTATCTCCATTCCAGGTGGAGCACTCAGATTGTCCATTTTTATCGAGAAAAACTTTTTAAGCACGGTTGAAACTTCATACCGACCAAATGATGCTTCAGCCCTTCCAGGTTGCTGAGTTTGAAACAGAGATCAGAAGTAAAAGTTCGTAACTGTCACTCAAAAATAGCTCAATAAAAATTTTATATTATTTCCAACAGGATCATTTTGAACTCTCTATAAAATTAGTTCAATGTAAATCTCCTGACTTTTTTTTACTTATATATATGATTACTTCCTTTCTCCATTTGTATCTGACATCACAAAGTTAATAGACAGAAGAACCAAAAAAAAAAAAAAAAGTTAATAGACAGTACATAATATTGTATTCTAACAGTGACTCTACTACGGATCAACAGAAAACCAAACGATACCGGTGCTATGTTGACTAAAAAAATGATAAAAAAGTCTCACGATTTATTTTCAAACATACACAGTAACTAAAAAATAGGAAAAGATTAAAAACATATTGAAGTCTCAGCTCTCCCTGCAGGTTCCTGGGTTTAAATTCAATTTTAGAATCACTGAACCAAATGTTCAACAGTTATTTAGAAAAGACCTCCAAATGGAACTCTTGTTTGTTCAATTAACTCCATGAACTTTTCAAATTTGTTCCCTTCTGTAATCTTCACAGTGCTAGCTAATCTCTAGTAAGAGAAGTTGTATTTTTTCTTTTCTTTTTTGAGCAGAAAAAAAAGGAAAGAAAGTTTGAACTTTTTTCTATTAAAATAAATGCGAAAAAATAAAAATAAATAAAGGCATAGAAAAGGTGTCGAATTTTACCTAAAGCTGTGTGATATAAAATCCCCCTCCATGTGCCTTAAAACGGTCCATCGGTTTAATAGATGGATGTCTAGGGAAATATGGGTATACCAAGTTAACTAGTGCTTTCACCCTGTCAGGCCGAAAGAGGCACAGGTGCCATGCTGCAATTGCACCCCAATCATGGCCCACAACAAATACCTGTACCATACAAGAGGATCAATTTGCAATAACATGAAACTGTGCCAAAAAGACCTGCCAAAATAACTAAACCTTCAAAGCCGGACCTGAATTTAGTACCTAGTCACATTTAGTATTATAAAATTAGAACACTCTAGAAAGCTGTACGACATGATAAATGCTTATTATATTCATTCAATCTAATGATTGGGTTTCATTTCTAGCCTACCTCAACTTGTTTGGACTAAAAACTTAGTTGTTGTTGTTGTTGTATATTCATTCAATCTAATGTGACAACCAGACTGCTATAATACTGTCTTAATAACAAAAAGCCTTGAAAATGGAGCAACAACCTGATGCTTAATTGGATATGCCTGTCATGGGAGGAAAAATAGAATACCAAAGTTTGGTGCCCTGACTTAGAAAGTATAAGTAGGCTAATCAAATGTTTCCTTGAAAACAGCTACTACAAATTTGAATGGCCGACTTGCTCTGTTGCTGGGAAATAAAATATTGATGAAATTTCTAACTTCTAGAGCTTACTTAAATGATTAATTATACTTGATATTGATTTAGATATTTACCCATCAAAAAATCAAAATTAGTTATTTCCCCATCTAACCTTACTTAATTTATTAATATCCCATTTCTTAATTTAAGTACTTAAAAGATAAAAATTAATATTAATAAAACATGAGAATGACAGTTCTACCCTTTTTCTTTATCTCAGCATTCAACATAAAATATAATAAAGTAAAACAAAAACGTTAGACTTGAAGGTCTCTTCCATTGCCTCTTTGCTTCCAGTTCATAACAGTGATCTGATCAGATTGATTTCCAACCCATTCTCTCCTCTCTCAACCCCGAAATCTGCCTCACACAACTCCCTCCATTACCACTGCCTCCTTCTCAAGCGTCATTGTTACTGATTTTAATAAGAATTTGGAGATGAACCTGCTTGGTATCCAAGCATCATTCGGTTTAGTTATCAAAGAAAATGCTTCAACTCAAAAGCTATATTGAAGCATCATTCTGTTTTGGACCAGTACAACACTTGAGTGCACAGTAATTCCTGGTATACACACAGCACATACCAGACCAAAAAAAGGTAAAGAAAGGACAGAGAGTTCTTTGGGGTGTGGGGGGAGTTGGGTTAGTACATGACCTGATAAGTGATTTACTAATCCACACAGTTAACAAGCAACAATCAACAAAATTGTTAGTACCTCAACTATAGCTGTTGTGGGCGAGACATGATCCTTAATTCCAAGAACACCCCATGTAAGATAACTTATAGAGCTAGTCGGAATAATGCCTGTTGGCACCAAAATTGCTTTATTAATATCACTCCTCCTAAGCAACCCATTAAGATCTTCATTTATGATGCCATCACCTCCTACTCATATTATAACATTGGGACATGTGCTAATGTCGATTGTAGAATAATAGTCTGGTACGGTACCTACATAAACTAGGAATCTTTTTCACCGCTTTTCACCCCATGACTAGCAAAACAGTAAGAAATTTGATAAGGAAATAAAAATTTGGGGTCTGGAATTGAGAGAGGAGAGAATGGGTTCGAGATCAGTCTGATCGATCACTGTTGTGAATTGAAAGCAGAGAAGGAAGAAGACCTATATTTTTGTTTGATTTTCTGTTAGATGCTGATATTTTTGTTGTGAATTGAAAACGGAGAAGGAAGAAGACCTTCAATTCTGATATTTTTGTTTGTAATATTTTATTAATGTTAATTTTTATTTTTAAGTGATTAAACGAAGAAATGGGGATATTGATAATTGAGTGAGTTTAGATGGAGAAATTAGTAATTTTGATTTTTTAATGGGAAAATATCTAAATCAAGAAGTTGTGATGGGCATATATCTCCTCTATCCTAAATGTTGAGTAATTATGCTCCAAAAGGCAATATTTTGATGAATTCGATTGATTCTCGAGATGGCGAAAATAAACTCGAGCAGCCAACACACTCCGATTAGCACACGCAATGTGTTTGATAATAAGCCTGAGAAAAATTAGAGTAGCCAGACTTACATGTGGCAACTCGAGGTGGTCTAGAAGCCCGATGAGATCACCGACGATATGAAATATGGTATAAGCGGCAGGATTGGCTGGCACGTCGGTGTCACCGTAGCCGTGCAAGTCAGGGGCAATGGCACGGTATCCATTTGCGGCCAAGGCGGCCATCTGGTGCCGCCACGAGAGCCACAGCTCAGGGAAACTGTTCAGATCAATGGAGCATAGACATCAAAACATGAGTAAAAGATTACAATGAACTGAGTAGAGCAATTTTGAGTGTGAGGTTAGAATTTAGAAACAAACCCGTGAATGAGGAGAACAGGTGGGGCCGAGAGGTCTTGTTGTGGACACTATTAAAATCTATTCAAACTTTTGAAATAGCCAATTTATCCATCAAAACATTGTAATATCCAATATCTCCATAAAAAATCAACATTATTTCATCTATCTCCATTTAGTTATTTAACTTTTTATTTAATTATTTAAAAAATTGTATTGACTAATATGCCCTCCACTTATAAATGGAGGTGTCCTGTTGTCTTTCTTTCTCCCAATACTTGCACCTAATATTTCGGAGATCACCTGAGAAAAAAATTTACCCTTAGATTCTCTACTGTGTCCGGCTGAGATACATACTCTATTTCTTCGCTACCTTCCCTTTAGTCACTTTAATTACTCCATCCCTGCAGCAAAAAAACTGACTTGAAAGAAATATCTCTCAAATTAATCCTATCTCCATCTCAAATCCTTAACTCAAACCTTTCTTTCTCTCGATGCAATGGGCTCCCATGACGAACATAGCCCAATCACTCTACAAATTCAGTTGATGGATTGAAGCAAGATTTCCATACACACCGAGCTTGATCTGACCGTCGAGGAGTTCAAGCTGGTATTGGCCGACTTAACAGGCATACCGTCGGATGAGCAATGGTTGGTTATACAAACTCGGAAATCCTCAAATGCTGAGGAGCTAAGGTTTGTCTCTCTCTCTCTCTGTTTCACTATTGACATAATTTCTTAAATATCTTTTAT
Organism: Carex rostrata; assembly: GCA_964058875.1. Lineage (NCBI taxonomy): Eukaryota > Viridiplantae > Streptophyta > Magnoliopsida > Poales > Cyperaceae > Carex > Carex rostrata. The sequence goes on from CAXKVT010000054.1 coordinate 3,285,138, forward strand.
GAACCAAGATTTAACAATGAAGAAGTTTTTTTGCTTTTCATTCTCTAAGTTGGTATATATTGAAAATCTTGGTGTGTTCGTGTGGGGAATGAATATTTGATTCTAGAGGGTATATACTGTCCCTTATCTATACTGTCCCTTGTGGGTCCCTTAGAGCTAATTTAGGCCTCGTTTTCTTATGCAAGACAAGTGTTTGTTTTAATGCTCCTGAAATTAAAAATAAGCACTACACATTGCTGAACACAAGGCGTCCCAGATATACTAATTTCTTGTGATTACACAAACTAAACTGTAGTGGTTCCCAGAGGTAGTATAAATGGCAGCCTTGGGACGTGAAACTACTAAATCTAAATTCTACTGATTGCCTTGGATTCTAATTGTATAAGCTTAACATTCAGAATTCAGTACTATAGAGTTGAGAAGAAGGCATGAGTCATGACCAATAAAAAAAGAAGAACAGGAGGAGGAGAGAGAGGTGGAGCAGGAGAAGCACAAGTGAAAGTGGATGCCAACCAAATCGTCAAAATCTACAAGAAAAAAACATTTTCTAGCGAAGTGGAAAGGAAACGTTTAGACGAAAAGAAATTTTAGGCACTAAGCATTTTTCATTTTTTTTAATTCAATCTTCTTGTAAATTTAATCCGGTTACAAACTTAAAGGACACCTCCATTTAGAAGTGGAGGGCATATTGGTCAATATAATTTTCAAAATAATTAAATAACAAATCTAATAATTAAAAGGGGATATAGGAAAGAATGTTGAATTGTTACGGGGATATTGGATATTATGGTGTTTTGATGGGTAAATTGGCTATTTTAAAAGTTTGAATGGGTACATTGGAAATTTTCCCAAATCTAGTTCAAGACAATTAATTAAGCATGCAACTTTTCAAAACGATCAATATAAAGGACCAAATTGCAAGGTTTCATTAACCTCTCATTATCAGTAAGGTTAAAGTCAAGGTTTGACTGGACCATGCTCCTGGGCCATATTTTGTGTTGAAATACCGATTTTTTTTAAAATACCCAGACATTAAATAAAATTATTAAAAATAGCCAGGTTGTGATTGAAATTATAAAAATAGCCAAATCGCGAAAATTATTCCGCAACGCGGATATTATACGCGGGCCCGAATATTTATTCCCCAGCGCGGATATTATTCGCGGCCCGGGGTTTAAATTCCGTAGAGGCGTGATCTGCCCAGCGCGGATCTTGAAGCGTGCTTCTTCCCCAACCCGCGTCCCTTCTGTCCCTTCCGCCTTTGCTCTCCCTCCGTCTCCTCCTTGCCTGAAGCTCAGCCGCCTCCTTCTCCTCCTTGCTCACTGACTCACCTCCTCTCCTCCTTGCTCACTGACCCGCCTCCTCTCTTCCTTACTGACTGACCCGCCCCGCTCACTAACCGTAACCCGTCTCTCTTGCTCACTAACCCGCAGCACTGACTGAGAAGGAAGAAAGGTGGCCGAGATCTCTCTTCTCCGCGCATTTGACTTTTGCGGCCTTCCTTATAATTTTCCTCTCTCTCGGGTAAATATCCCTCTCTCAATTTTTTCATATTTGAAGTAATTGATAGTTATCGAGTCGGGTTGTTGATTTTCCCGACTCAATCGAATTAATGATAGCTTATGTGACTTGTATCGATCGATCTATTTCGAGAAGATCGTAGAACTTGAATTGATTAATTATTGAGTGCGTGTTGTTGATTTTCCCGACTCAATCGAATTGTTTTGATCCATTTTTAGATAGTATTTAGGTGAAGTATGTTGAATATACAATACTGAATATGGAAATAAGGTATGTATAGTAAATGTATAGCTATTTAAACGATCCAAAAATTCGTATTATGTTGGGAAAAAGGTGAGTGATTATAATGCTATGTAAAATGTTCTATTTAGATGAGGACGGTATCAGTTTTCTCTATGAAGATGTCTATTACAAATTCTCATTTAGAAATCAAAATTATAGCTTAGTTTTATTAATTGTACGAGTATGAGGCAATATGTTGGGGTTTTTTTTTTATAATTTGGGAGTCAATGATGAGCTCAAATACTATTTTTGTAAAATTAAAATCATAATTTGTTTGTATTTTAGAGAACATGAGTTTGTATTTTTTTTTTTATGGATTGCATGAAATTATATAATTAAAATCATATTAGTTTCATTTGAAGTTTGTATGGATTGCATGAAACTATGTGCATTATTTAAAATGTAAACAGATAAGAAATTGATTCAATATCTTTGTATTTATTTTTGGTTTTCTTTTATATATGACAAAATGTGCAAGTGAGGGGATGTACTGTTTCTTTAGGATGTGTCTTATGTGCAAATGTTTTACTGGAAACCAGAGAGCATAACTTTTGGGCATGCCCCTTTGCAAAATTTTTTTTGGGAATTGTTGCTAACGGGTCTGGCAATGAGGACTGCGTTTCTAATTTTTGACGGAGAATTTGCCTCTGCATACAGCATACTGCGTCTTTATAATAGCGATTTTATCATATCAATAATAATTACATATTATCATATTATTAATATATTAACAGTATAACATATTAATTATATAATTACATATTAATAATAATTATGAATAAGAAAATATTAATTATATAATATTAATATATTAATATATTATTATATTATTGTATTATTATAATAATTATTTAATATATTAACAATATAGGGTATTAATTATATATTAATAATAAGATACAAATTATATAATATTAATATATTATAATATTATTATAATAATTATTTAATATATTAACAGTATAACATATTAATTATATAGTTATATATCGTTAATAAGATACAAATTTTGGTATAGTTATGTATCCTTCTTTTTTTATTTGAGAGTGCATATCAAGTACCATACAAAAATGTCCCTTTTTAAAAAAAATAAAAATGTCTTAATTATAATTTTTGTATAACAAATGAAAGTTTTCTTATTGCTTTCAATGATTTTAACGTAGGATGGCGGCTAGGAAAGTATTGGCCTTTTGCGAGCTCACTCCTGTATTCAATCCGACGACCGTAGTAAGAAACGTCTGCTTCTTGAAAAGCAGACGTGTCATTGAAGTTTACAAACGGGTGAGTCTCAGAACGGCCACTTAACGGCATATTCTCTCTATTTTGTCTCACAGTGGGCTGTGTGTATTCTTCTTCATCTTCTTCATCTCCTTCGTCATTAATGTCCCAGTCTCCTTCCCCCCATTCATCCCCAGTTTGCAGATTTTCCTCCGGTACCTCGTTCATAAATTCAAATTCTGACTCGTTTGGATCTTCATGTACTGGTGCCGGTCTGGGGTCAGGACTTGGTTCAGGCCTAGGTAAGGATGAAGGACCTCCATGCATGGATATAGGTGAGATAAAAGGTGGAGATTGTACTCGTGGTGGGACAAAAGGTGGAGATTGAGGTGAATTACTGTATATTTCTGGTTCCGGTTCTGCTACTGGCATTGAGATAAAATGAGTGTGTGGTTCATAATTTGGTTGATCATTTTCTGCAACCGAATTTTGGCCTGAACTCCCAGCCACTGACTCTCCGCGAATTCTGCATGCAAAAACTTCCAATAATTCACCGGACCGCACAACCTGCGCGATCAGGCCTCTCAATGCCCCGTCATCACCCAATGCGATTCTGACATACCTTCCTGCATGGACCATTCGGGCTTGAATCTGTAATTCCCAACGATTCCTATTGTAGCCGCTCACTTCATAAATAAGCGATTGCAACTGCTCAAATGAGAAATTTTCATCAACCCAATACGTATTTACTGGAGGTTTGGAGTAACGTGCCCCATTCTGGTCAAAAATGAATTTCCCTCCAAAATGTATTGAAATTGCAATAGGCATGGCCAATAAACTACATTCGGAAAAGGAAATATTTTGTAAGTTTACTGATTTCAGATGAACAGTAAATACGTATATACACAGTACTGAATAGTAAATGAACAGTAAATACGTATATGAACAGTCAAAACATATGTGCACAGTAAATGAACAGTACATACGTATATGAACAGTAAATGAACAGTAAATACAATACCTGAACAGTACATACGTATGTACACAGTAAATGAACAATATATGAACAGTAAATACGTATATGCACAGTAAATGAATAGTAAATGAACAGTAAATGAACAGTAACGAACAGTAAATACGTAAGTGCACAGTAAATGAACAGTAAATACATTACATGAACAGTGTATACGTATGTACACAGTAAATGAACAGTAAATACATATATGCACAGTAAATGAATAGTGAATGAATAGTAAACGAACAGTAAATACGTACATCCACAGTAAATGAATAGTAAACAACAATACATAAAAAAACCTGATTTAGCAGCTGAACAGTTCTTCTCTTCCTCCCTCCTCCCTCTCTTCTTCTCCTTCCTTTCTTCTTCCTTCCTCTCTTCTTATCCTCTCTTTTCCTTCTGCTTCTCTCTCTCTTTCTGAAGTTAGTCTATATATAACAAAAAATTGCGCCAAAAAAAAAAAAAATAATAAAGGACCCGGAGCGCGGATTTTATCCGCGGGGGGGATTTTTTAATCTGGAGCGCGGATTTTATCCGCGGGGGGGAATACATATTTGGGGACGCGGATTTTATCCGCGGGGGGGGGGGGGGGGGGGGGGGGGGGGTATTTTTATAAATCTGGCGAAAACCTGGGCTTTTTAATTTAATTTATTTATTAAATGGGTATTTTTAAAAAAATCGGGTTGAAATAACAGCACCGAGGCCCAAGCCCAATTTAGTAATTAAATTAAGAATATTCTATAAAGTTCAAGAGAGATGTCTAAACCGACTTATACATAGTCGGTATTTCTATAAAATTCTAGAAACTAGTATTATAGAAACATCTACATAGGTGCATCGTATATAATCTAGAATTGTCCTAACCACCGACATTGAGTAATATAAATAGGTGAAGGCTCATGTGTGAGTGTGTCCGTGATTGTATGAGATAAGTGAGTGAGAATAATAAGTTCTTGAATAAAAGAAATTTGTCTACTCCTCTCTTCTACTATTCAAGTTAATAGTCAACAAGTGGTATCAGAGCCAGGTTAGATCCTTTTGGCAAGAAGGTTCGGATAATCCGTTGTTGTGTCGAAGGTCCTGCTGATTAGGAGGTTTGTGTAACCCCTTAGTACGTCGTGGTGCCGAAATGTCAGATTTGAGTGGCATGAGTGGTTTGATTGAGAAACTGAATAATTATAATTATAGAGACTGGCGTACGTGTATTAAGTCATATCTGCAGGGGCAAGATCTGTGGGAGATTGTTGATGGCGATGAGATCGAACCGCCACCAAATTCGATCCGAGCTTATAAGAAGTGGAAGGTGAAGGCGGGCCGAGCGTTATTTGTGCTGAAGGCTATGGTGGACAAGAGCCTGTTATCTAACATTGAAGATGTGGAGACACCGAAAGAGGCATGGGATGTTTTTGGCGCGTTGTTTTCAAGGAAGAACACAAGTCGGCTGCAACTGCTCGAGAGGGAGCTGATGAATATCTCCCAAGGTGACAAGACTCTAAGTGAGTATTTTCTTAAAGTAAAGAATTTGTGTAGGGAGATTGAGCAGCTAGACGCCAATGCGAAAATTGGCGAGGACAGAATGCGGCGGATAATCCTAAATGGCATGAGGCCGGAGTATAGCGCCTTCATCACGGCAATCCAAGGATGGGCGACGCAACCAACCCTGCTGGAATTAGAGAATTTGTTAGCCAGTCAGGAAGCTCTTGCCAAGCAGCTGGCAAGTTTGACGGTGAAGCATGAAGAGGAGAAGGCCCTGTATAGTGGTCGAGGTGGAGAGTCGAGCAGAGACCAGTATCGATGACAACCTGAGACGGATAAGGTTTGTCATAAACAATGCAAGAGGTGTTCATGTCCAGGGGGAGCTCCAAGAGGCCAAGAAGGCAAAGGAGCCGAAAGTGGTGAATACCGGAGTAGAAGAGTGGAGTGCTACAATTGTGGACGACGAGGGCACTATGCGAGGGAGTGCCAGTTCAAGAAGAACGAAGGAAACTTTGTGGTGATCACGAAAGAGAAGGCACCAGAGGAGGTCCCAAGTGAAGAAGAGTGGGATGCAGTAGCGGCTGTTGCGATGCAGTCGGTGGCCGACGTAGAGGACGTCGAAGAGGCTGGTGAGTCTGAGGATGAGGAGATCGATTTTGAGTCATGGTTCTTTGAAGAACCAGTTGAAGAATCGGTCAAGAAGGAGACCGAAGTTGTGAGGTGCGCGGTGGTTGATGAGGAGAAGCCACAAGAGAGCACTGAACTGGAGGCCATCACCAAGGAGAGTGATGATGACAAGACGGCACAGAGGAGTGTCGTTGTTGTAGAAAAGACTGCAGTAGAAGAGTTTGTACAAAAAGATGGAGCTTGTCAGGTGAATCGTCGAGAGATGAGAATTCGACGACGACTTGTGCCAAAGCAGCGTGACAAGAAGATTCCAGAAACTTCTCTTGTGAAGATGACTATTCTGGAAAATCAACCGTAGACGTCTGAGCAACTTCAAGCTCAGAAAATTAAAAGAAACAACAAGAAGCATGATGATCCAGATAAACGCGAAGTACCAAAGATCAAGACAATATCAAGTCGGTGCTGAGGGGGAGTGTTGAAATAACAGCACCGAGGCCCAAGCCCAATTTAGTAATTAAATCAAGAATATTCTATAAAGTTCAAGAGAGATGTCTAAACCGACTTATACATAGTCGGTATTTCTATAAAATTCTAGAAACTAGTATTATAGAAACATCTACATAGGTGCATCGTATATAATCTAGAATTGTCCTGTAACATCAAGGCAATCGAAATTAATAAAACAAGGTACAACCTAAATAGTATATAAATTTCTCTTTCATTTATTTATTTTAACAACTTCACAAATTATCCAAATTGAAATACCGTGATAAGAAACAAATAATTCTGATATCTCTGAAATTATATACTCCTATAAATATTGTTGCCAAGTCATGAAAAATCTAATAGAATTATCCATTTGGTTACCTGCCAACCTTAAAATAAAATAATAAAAGAATCGATCATACAGTCATATAAACCAATATAACCCAATTATATATATATATATATATTCCAATTATATATGTGTCTGACAGACGGTGCATTTATAAAAAGGTGCAAATCTAATATCAATAGATAACTGTTCAAAATAACCGGCGCCGATCCAAATTAGAAACCGCCTCTATAAAAATACATAAAGTGATCGGTTTGCATCTCTTTGTCTCCTTCTCCGCATCTTCACAGACCCATAGTTTCTTTTTGTAACATTCTGTCACGTCAATATTTTTTATTATTTAACATAATTGACATGAATTATTTTTAATATATAAAAGTAAATACAATTTAATATTTGAATTTTGAGGACAAAATTCTTTTTAAGGGGGGAAGAATGTAACGCCATGTAATTTGAGGTACGATCAAACTGAATATTTTATTTTATGAATCGGGCTAACGACTGAAACAATTTTATTAACATAGGTTACTAATAATAAATACAAGCATATAAGGGGGGAAGAATGTAACGCCATGTAATTTGAGGTACGATCAAACTGAATATTTTATTTTGTAAATATAATCGACTAGAAAAAGACAACTAAAATAATTAAACATATACAGTCCAATAGAGTTCCGATGTATATCAGTGTTTAAAAAGCATATAATTATAAATATTATTCCTATTAATCCCCTTCTAATTTAAACCATAAACCTTCCTTTTAATTTCTGCCGTTTCTATTTTATCTCAAAACCGCCCCCATCTTTTAATGGGATAGTAATCCCTCTAAATTACTCAAATTGATAACCTCTAAATATAACCACCTGCAATTAGCATAACCGCCTCAATTAGCGACTCTCCACAGGATATGTGACTCTTGACAGACGATATAATCTCTTTGTCTCTCTCTCCGCTTCCTTCACAGAAAACTAAGAAAAATGTTAGACCAGATAATTATTTACTCTTTCCTTCGCAGCTCCTATTAGAAATTCAAATCAAGAAAATAAGGTATTCAAGTTTACATTCAATTATTTGCTTAGTAAGTAGATTAAACAATCTCTTATATATATTCATCCAATTGAAAGAGTTCTTATAATTATTATTTGATATAATATCTAGGTGATATTTACTTATTTGATAAAAATTTCCAAGGGTTATATAATTTCTGAAAATTAAAGATTTCTTCTATTTTATTTTCTGATTTAATTTTTAGATTGTATTTAGTTATTTTAGATTATATTTCGTTATTTGTTAAAAAAATCCTGAGAATTAAATATTTTCTGAAAATTTGTGTATTTGATAAGATTCCTTAGGTTTATTAATTTGATAAAATCTCTAAATCTAATCAGTAATGGTGCCGATTATCAGAAATTATGAAATTTCATGAATCATTTTGTTAAGAGATATTCAAAACATTTTTTAATGTTTGTTAGACTTGGAGTTATTATAATTAATTTGATTTATAAGGTTAGTTCGATAATAGATATTATTAGCCGATTAATACTCGTACTATTGAGTAACTTCAATTGCTTCAGTTTTCAAATAGTTTGAGCAATTTCAATTAGTTTATTAAATAGTAAATTTTCACCGAACACTCTTATAGTTTCCTCACCGATAACCCTAAAATTATTTTTATTATAAAGAAGTCTAATTCTTTACATTTACCAATGATTCAATTATATTTTCCTTGAAAAATAATTTACAAATATAATTACCTTACTATAGAGTAATGATTATATGTCTGAATCTTATTGATGATATTCAGATTATAAATTTAACAAATATTATTTTATCAACGAACCTTTAATTAGAATATGCATAAATATTAACTTAGAAACCATGCTTCGTAGTCTAAGTACGAGTGTCGAAGTAAGGAGAAACATAGAGACAACATTGAAGTTCCCCACGACAACAGGTACGGGTTTCCTGGACTTTTTGTAAAATTATTTACTTATTCCTTTGTGTGCATTTTATTTTTACTTATAAAATTGTGCATGTTGATTCGAACAACCCCTTTGACTTTGTTTAGAGAATAAAGAATATGATTATTTCGTTTGGAGCATATGACTTGAATGGAATATATCGATTGAGTATAACATTAGCATAAGGAAACGAACGATCACCGTGAGATGAATGAAATGGAAAGGCCGATACGCGGGGGTTGCTAGTCGCGGTCGGGACCGACATGCGGGGACTACTAGTCGTAGTCGGGTTCGATGTTGGAAAGGCCGATACACGGGGATTGCTAGTCGTGGTCAGGACCGATATGCAGGGAATGCTAGTCGCAGTCGGGTTAGATATTGGAAAGGCCGATACACGGAGACTGCTAGTCGTGGTCGGGACCGATATGCGGAGAATGCTAGTCGCAGTCGGGTTCGATATTTGAAAGGCCGATACACGGGGATTGCTAGTCGTGGTCGGGACCGACACGCGGGGATTGCTAGTCGCGGTTGGGTTTGAGATATAACGTATGACAAACAAAGTAATGGTCAGTGATTAATAAGATTTTAAAGTAACAAGTGCTTACAGGAATGATAATCATTGCATGATAGGATAATATAGATTGTATTTTGGTTGTTGATTAAATAAAGTTGTTTAGTATATTAAAAAGGAAGATTTTACAAATATCCGGGCTGGAACTAAATCCCGCACTGAGAGAATGTTCGATCTCTCACCCGTTCCACTTTTATGTGGGTTCCAGGTAAGAAGGAAGAGGCACCATAACAAGGAGGTGAGTAATGGCAAGCGGAAGGATCCATGTTTGACTTAAATGCCACTTATGTTTATTTTGGTTCGTTTGTTTATTTTCTAATAAAACGGTACACTTGAACAAGCATGGTTGTGCCGTACTCCTAACCATGTTGGTCATGACTGTTGTTGAACCACTTTATTTATTATTGTAAAACTATTATTTATAAAATTAAGGTGGCATTTGTGGATGTTATTGATAATGTATGTGATGTGTTTACGTCTTACGTATAAATACGTGGCGGATTGTCTCGGGGTGTGACACTTTTCAATTGTTTATTCAATTCTTCCGATATCTTCACAGAGGTGATTAATTATTATATTATTTTTGATTGGTTTTACTCCTTTTCATTCATATATGCCATGGATTACCCAAATCCGTACAGTCAACGTTCCAAGTTTATATTAAATTAAGGTTTCTTATATTTGAATTTTGTTTGTTTCCTTTTGTTGTATTCGTTGGCAATCTATATATATTTAAATATACATGTCTCCTTTAGATAGTCTGATTATGCCTCTTTTATCTTTTTTCCTGTTTTCATTCGTTTCGAATCTGATTGTTTATAATATCGATATATATATATATGTATAAAGTAGTTTGATAATAAATCCGATATTCAATATTGAGTCAAACAGTCAATTTGGAATTCGATTATTTTATTAGTTTATATAATCAGAGTTATATAGTCAGATGGTTAATAATCGTCAAAGTTATATAGTCAGATTCATCTAGTTATTTTGAAATTTCAATTGTTATTTAATTATTGTATTCTTTTGGTAAATTGATTATTTTTATTTAATTCATTTATATAAGTCGGATTAGTTGTTAATAAATATATTTGGTGTATATCTGGAAAATATATATATAAGTATTAATTTAGAAACCGTGTTACATGGTCTAGGTCTGAATTATGAAGTAAAGAGTGACGGAGAAGCGGTAACGAACTACACCACAATAGCAGGTACGGGTTTCCTGGACCTTGTCAAATTGTACTTACCGTTTTGTATGCATATTATTGATTTAATTGTTTGGAATTGTGCATGTTGAATCGAACGATCCCTTTGGCTTGTTTAGAATTTCAATAGGATTGTTTCATATCGATCATAAGACTTGTAAGTAGGATGTGTTGAGCATGATATCGTGTAGTGTTAAATGACGAACGTAAAAGGTAACGGATATGTTAAAGGAAAGGGGCTAACATGTGTTGAATGCATGTTGGAATGTATACATTGGGTCTAGGTTCGACTAGACCCCTCGTCAACGTGGCGTTGGATGGATTTCCCGTCACGGGTCAAGACCTAGCGTAGGGTGGATTCCCCGTCTAGTGAGACAGCCAATATCTAGCGTAGGGTGGATTCCCCGTCTAGTGAGAAGTCTTCCGTTGTTGGATGGATTTCCCAGCGGAGTGGCGGTCTTCCGGTGTTGGATGGATTTCCCACTGGATTGGCAAATAAATGGATTAATGGAAAACTTGAAAGATAATTAAAGAAGTATGTGTGTGTGTGTGTGTTTTTTAAATATTGTATGACATGTGAGGATATAATAATTATATCCTATTTGTAATAATAATTAAATTTGACAAATTCCGGGACTGGAACTAAATCCTGTACTGAGAGACTGTTCGATGTCTCACCCGTTTCCACTTATGTGGGTTCCAGGAAATGATGAAGTCGGTGAGGAGCACGAATAGGAGGGATGCGGATCAGGAAGGCAATGAGCTGATTGCTCAAGTATCTTTTTAATTTCTTTAGTTAAACTTGAAATTCTCTCTTTAGAAGTGGATACATTGACTGACATGGCAATTATCGGTTTGTTTGCCATGTTTGTCTTGATCTCATGTTGAATTTATGTTGTGTGTTTGAACTACTTGTGGTGTTAAAAGACTTCGTTTGACTTTTACATATTGCATGAGTATTTATTATTGATAATGTATGTGATGTGCACACGTCTTACGTATCATTACGTGGCGGGTTGTCTCGGGGTGTGACAACTAAGTTGGTATCAGAGCCAGCACATACAATATCAATAACTAACCACTAAGAGAGAACATACTAAGATCTAGTCTTTAGAAAACTAATCCATAGTACGTATTACGCTACATTGTGGAAAACACATCAAGAATTACAGATAGTCAAACCGAAGGTGTATCATAGGAACTACGCAAAATTATCGAAGAGATTAGACGGAGTGTGCAATCCAACAAAAATAACCGCCTGATAACCACTAGCGAGGCTGAGAGAGCAAAGGAACTGTCAAAACTAGGTAGGCTATATGGAAACTGAGTAACGGTGTAGTACAAAATAAATATTTTAATTGTTGAATTTTCGTTTTAGTTTAGTTATTAGAGAGTAGTAAGAGAAAATTTAAAATTGATTTATGACAATGCATCTTAGTTAAAGTAATCTAAAATGAATGTCAATTTACGGCATTTGTATATGACAATATATCTTAGTTAAATTAATAAAAAAAAAAAAATTCGAAGAGGCGCCAAACGGTTTAATTTAGAAGCAGGTTTTATCTGGTAACAATCTTTATTTAATATTTCTTGTTAACAAATCTTTACTTAATAATTATAAGATTTTGGATCAATTATATATATATATATTATATTTGTCATTTTTGTTCCCGATAAATACACCTCTTCTGTTAATGCACTAATTCGATTATATATATAGATTAATATATCAGAATTAATAGTCATCCCTTCTCTCTCTGTTTTATATCCGAAAACACTTCTCTTTTCTTTGATCAGTTAGACATTCAAAAAAAAATAAAATGTGAGTAATAAAATCCATTCACGCAATAATAATAATAATAAATAATTTATCTTATGATCAATCTATAAAAATGGTGAGATTACGCCCCCGAGGGGGAACAAGTGCTCGTAACACCGAAGGAACTATCACACCTATGCTCAATGCCCAAGAGGCCATGGGATAAGTTACAATATTAATATCTCACCTATACTATCTAAGGAGTGGGTACATAAATACAACATACCTACCCAAACTACCAAAAAAAAATGTTGCAAATCCAGACGCCAGCATTACAATACACAATCCCAGAACTTCGTTGCGTGGGACTAACCCTAAAAATCGTAGGGAGAGAATTCTCCCTAAACCCAATTGTATCAGAGACAGGTCTTTATGACCTCATGTTAGGGTTAGAATGGTTGACAAAACACAACGCAAGTATTAACTGCCCCAAAAGACAGATGGTAATCAAGAGACCCGAACTCCCCGATTGTGTAGTTCAACTTCGAAAGCGGGGAGAACGATGTCCCACTATATCTGCTATGAACGGAAGGAGGTTGATAGAGACGGGATGCCCTACATACTTAATAACGGTGTACAACACCACACTGACACAATAGAGATTACCACAGTGCCGGTAGTTCCTGAGTACACCGACATATTTCCCCAAGAGTTACCAGGGATACCCCCTGACCGAGAAATTGAATTTCGCATCGATCTTCAACCAGGAACACGCTCTATTTCTAAAGCTCCATATCGCATGGCACCAGCGGAACTCAAGGAATTAAAGTCACAACTTGAAGAATTATTGGGGTTGGGATTCATAAGACCCAGCACCTCACCTTGGGGAGCGCCAGTTTTGTTCGTGAGAAAAAAAATGGGAGTATGAGGTTGTGTGTGGACCATAGAGAATTGAACAAAGTGACAATAAAAAACAAATACCCTCTTCCTCGCATTGAATTATTTATTTGATCAACTACAATGTGCGGTGGTATTCTCCAAGATTGATTGAGATCAGGGTACCCTCAGCTGAGAATCCAAGCAGAGGACGTGGAGAAATCATCCTTTCACACCCGATATGGACATTACGAATTCACGGTGATGCCTTTCGGCTTGACTAACGCCCCAGCAGCTTTCATGGACCTAATAAACAGGGTGTTTAGGGATTTACTTGATTCGTGTGTAATCGTGTTTATCGATGATATCCTGGTATACTCAAAGAGTGAAGAAGAACATGTTAACCATCTACAAGCGGTCCTACACCGGTTGAGGGAGTATCAACGGTATGCCAAGTTCTCTAAGTGCGAATTCTGGATGAAGCAAGTGAAGTTTCTAGGACATGTGGTGTCAGGTGAAGGCATACAAGTGGACCCGGATAAGATCAAGGCTATAGTAGAATGGGAACAACCAAAGAGTGTGGCAGATATTCAGAGTTTCCGGGGTTTAGCAGGTTATTACCGACGCTTTGTTCCAGACTATTCCAAGACAGCGCGACCGATGACCCAACTCCTCCACAAAGGGGTACCTTTTAAGTGGACTAGAACCAAGAAGAGAGTTTCCAATCACTCAAGCATCATTTGACTAGCGCGCCAATACTGACATTACCCGTACCAGGTCAGGATTATACGGTATATACCGATGCATCAAGGAGTGGGTTAGGATGTGTACTAATGCAAAATGACCAAGTGATAGCCTATGGGTACCGACAATTGAAGAAATACGAAGAAAACTACCCCACTCACGACATGGAACTAGCAACAGTGATCTTTGCACTTAAGGCATGGCGACATTATCTTTACGGGGCAAGGTGTCGAATTTTCACTGATCACCAGAGTTTAAAGTATGTTTTCACCCAGAAAGAGTTAAACTTGAGACAAAGACGGTAGTTGGAGCTGATTAAGGACTATGATCTGGAAGTGCAGTATCTGGCCGGGAAGGCAAATGTAGTTGCAGATGCTCTCAGTCGGAAGAGAGTAGAAAATGTGGCTGAGGATATAACACATGAGGAAGAACTACTCAAGGAGATGAGGCAGATGAACCTAGGGGTGTGCGTATCACAAGAACTAAACCAGAGACTGGTAGCCAAAGATACACCAAATGAAGTCTTGACCATGGCAGCCATCGTTATACAGTCAGACTTAAAGAACCCAATTTGTGATGCCAGCCAGGGAGACACTCTACATCAAAAGTATCGAGAGACAAGCCGTACCATCTCTGGGTCGCGATTCAAGGAAGACAATGAACGACTGCTATATTTCGACGATCGCGAGTGCGTGCCGAGCTGCTAAGAACTGAAACAAGAGATTTTAATGGAAGCACACGAGTTGGATATTCAATTCATCCCGGAGAAGTGAAAATGTATAAGGATTTACGTACCCAGTTCTGGTGGCCAAATATGAAGAAAGAAGTAAGCAAGTATGTAGCTAAGTACCTCATTTGTCAACAAGTGAAAGCTGAGCGGAATAAGACCGCAGGTTTGTTGTACCCAAATTCGAGAGCTCGAGAGAAATTTCAAATCATCACCATGGATTTCATTACAGGATTACCTCGTACTCGCAAGAGATATGACTCAATTTGGGTTATAGTCGATACGCTAACCAAGATTACACATTTTATACCCCTAACAACCGAGACATCAGAGCGAGAACTGGCAAAACTCTTTGTGCAATACCAATTCAAATACCATGGGTGCCCTGAGACTATTATATCCGACCGAGATTCACGTTTCACGTCCCATTTTTGGAAGAGTTTTCAAGAAGCCATGGGAACTAAACTAAACCTTAGCACCGCACACCACCCCCAAACAGACGGGCAGTCCAAGCGAACTATACAAACTTTGGAGGACATGCTCAGAGCTTGTGCATTGAGTTTTGGAGGGTCATGGGCAGAGCATTTGGCATTAGCCGAGTTTTCATACAATAACAGCTACCACGCCAGCATTGGCATGGCTCCTTCTGAGGCACTATTTGGACACCGTTGGAGAACTCCGTTATGGTGGGGATCAAATGGTGACCATATTCCCACCGGGCCCGAACTCATCAAGGACTGCGCTGACAGGACTCAACTTATTTTAAATAGACTAAATACTGCTCGTGATCGACAAAAAAAAAAAGTACGCAGACATTCGGAGGCGACCGCTTGAATTTGAGATAGGAGATCACATGTGGTTAAAAGTATCCCCACGAAGAGGGGTACAACGATTCGGAGTCATGAGAAAACTGAGTCCTAGATACGTGGGACCTTTTGAGATCCTAAGGCGTATAGGGCCACTTGCATATGAACTAGCACTACCCCCCAATCTAGACAAAGTACATCCTGTATTCCATGTTTCGCAACTTCGATGATACATTCGAGACCCATCTCATGTTATTGATCACTCCAACTTGGGCCTAGATGAGACACTAGTGTACGAAGAATTACCCATGAAAATCCTAGACACGAAAGAGTTCAGACCTCGAAACAAAACTGTTCGACAAATCTTAATACAATGGGGATGCCACTCGACTAGGGAAGCTACATAGGAGCTAGAGGACACTATACGAACGAAATATCCGGATATATTCGAAGCGTCAACCAATAACTCTGTTCAGAGGACTGAACAGGACTCTTAAGGGGGGGAGGATGTAACACCAAGTCAATCGAAATTAATAAAACAAGGTACAACCTAAATAGTATATAAATTTCTCTTTCATTTATTTATTTTAACAACTTCACAAATTATCCAAATTGAAATACCGTGATAAGAAACAAATAATTCTGATATCTCTGAAATTATATACTCCTATAAATATTGTTGTCAAGTCATGAAAAATCTAATAGAATTATCCATTTGGTTACCTGCCAACCTTAAAATAAAATAATAAAAGAATCGATCATACAGTCATATAAACCAATATAACCCAATTATATATATATATATATATTCCAATTATATATGTGTCTGACAGACGGTGCATTTATAAAAAGGTGCAAATCTAATATCAATAGATAACTGTTCAAAATAACCGGCGCCGATCCAAATTAGAAACCGCCTCTATAAAAATACATAAAGTGATCGGTTTGCATCTCTTTGTCTCCTTCTCCGCATCTTCACAGACCCATAGTTTCTTTTCAATTGTTTATTCAATTCTTCCGATATCTTCACAGAGGTGATTAATTATTATATTATTTTTGATTGGTTTTACTCCTTTTCATTCATATATGCCATGAATTACCCAAATCCGTACAGTCAACGTTCCAAGTTTATATTAAATTAAGGTTTCTTATATTTGAATTTTGTTTGTTTCCTTTTGTTGTATTCGTTGGCAATCTATATATATTTAAATATACATGTCTCCTTTAGATAGTCTGATTATGCCTCTTTTATCTTTTTTCCTGTTTTCATTCGTTTCGAATCTGATTGTTTATAATATCGATATATATATATATATGTATAAAGTAGTTTGATAATAAATCCGATATTCAATATTGAGTCAAACAGTCAATTTGGAATTCGATTATTTTATTAGTTTATATAATCAGAGTTATATAGTCAGATGGTTAATAATCGTCAAAGTTATATAGTCAGATTCATCTAGTTATTTTGAAATTTCAATTGTTATTTAATTATTGTATTCTTTTGGTAAATTGATTATTTTTATTTAATTCATTTATATAAGTCGGATTAGTTGTTAATAAATATATTTGGTGTATATCTGGAAAATATATATATAAGTATTAATTTAGAAACCGTGTTACATGGTTTAGGTCTGAATTATGAAGTAAAGAGTGACGGAGAAGCGGTAACGAACTACACCACAATAGCAGGTACGGGTTTCCTGGACCTTGTCAAATTGTACTTACCGTTTTGTATGCATATTATTGATTTAATTGTTTGGAATTGTGCATGTTGAATCGAACGATCCCTTTGGCTTGTTTAGAATTTCAATAGGATTGTTTCATATCGATCATAAGACTTGTAAGTAGGATGTGTTGAGCATGATATCGTGTAGTGTTAAATGACGAACGTAAAAGGTAACGGATATGTTAAAGGAAAGGGGCTAACATGTGTTGAATGCATGTTGGAATGTATACATTGGGTCTAGGTTCGACTAGACCCCTCGTCAACGTGGCGTTGGATGGATTTCCCGTCACGGGTCAAGACCTAGCGTAGGGTGGATTCCCCGTCTAGTGAGACAGCCAATATCTAGCGTAGGGTGGATTCCCCGTCTAGTGAGAAGTCTTCCGTTGTTGGATGGATTTCCCAGCGGAGTGGCGGTCTTCCGGTGTTGGATGGATTTCCCACTGGATTGGCAAATAAATGGATTAATGGAAAACTTGAAAGATAATTAAAGAAGTATGTGTGTGTGTGTGTGTTTTTTAAATATTGTATGACATGTGAGGATATAATAATTATATCCTATTTGTAATAATAAGTAAATTTGACAAATTCCGGGACTGGAACTAAATCCTGTACTGAGAGACTGTTCGATCTCTCACCCGTTTCCACTTATGTGGGTTCTAGGAAATGATGAAGTCGGTGAGGAGCACGAATAGGAGGGATGCGGATCAGGAAGGCAATGAGCTGATTGCTCAAGTATCTTTTTAATTTCTTTAGTTAAACTTGAAATTCTCTCTTTAGAAGTGGATACATTGACTGACATGGCAATTATCGGTTTGTTTGCCATGTTTGTCTTGATCTCATGTTGAATTTATGTTGTGTGTTTGAACTACTTGTGGTGTTAAAAGACTTCGTTTGACTTTTACATATTGCATGAGTATTTATTATTGATAATGTATGTGATGTGCACACGTCTTACGTATCATTACGTGGCGGGTTGTCTCGGGGTGTGACATGTCCTAACCACCGACATTGAGTAATATAAATAGGTGAAGGCTCATGTGTGAGTGTGTCCGTGATTGTATGAGATAAGTGAGTGAGAATAATAAGTTCTTGAATAAAAGAAATTTGTCTACTCCTCTCCTCTACTATTCAAGTTAATAGTCAACATTTTGATTTCTCAAAATTTTCCCCATAATTTCTACGGTAACATCTCTGTTTAGTTTTGACATTTAGTATCTGTCCTGAGAAAATAATAGAGCAGGAGAATTTGAATTGCATTCTTTTGGATTGAACAGGAAATGTAATATTATATAACATGACCCTTGATGCAATAGCTTAATTGGACTATAGAGCCACTATACAAAATTTATATCTTTAGCTACCTTTACATTATTTCATACCTTATGACTTGTTTCTTCTTGTCTTTCCTTGTTGTTTTTTAAGTTGAGGTATAATACCAAACTGTGGATCCCTTGTTAATTAAAAAGTAATTTGACTCGGCTACTATTTGCTCTGGTACGTACAGGCATGGATTTGCCTCATTTGAAATACATATATGACTGGAATATTGTTACAGTCGAAACAACAATTTTGTCAGAACTGTTGCACTAACTGTTCTTGTTCTAAGTATAATGAAATCTCAAATAGACATAAAAAAATATATATTATAGTAAAGAGCAATTAGAATTCATTACATCAATCTCTAGAGAGAATGAGCTTAGCTACTCAAAGGCATGACAAAATAAAAGACGAAATAAAATAAAGACATAACCTAGAACCTAGATCCATCTTCTTTAGAAGACTCCTTCCGCCTTGGACTTCGAGCGCCTCTTCTTCTCCATGATTCCAAATATTTGATGCAATATTCTGCTCTAAACTATGGACTTACACAACTAAAACATGCACACTAATTTATATTACAAGATAGGTTTATATAGCCTAGCCTAGAGGTGAGGAGTCATGGAGAACATGGAGATCATGGGTGCCAAATATAGCATAAAATGCTATATTTCGAGCACTAAATTTAGACTTCAAAGCGAGACAAGGTCTGCCACATCTGGAAACGTGTCATTTTAAAAGATTGCTGTCCAACGGCTAAGATTTAATACAAACTAGATAGTCAACGGATTCAATTCGTGTGCCCCTGTAGCATAGGCATTTATACCGCACACGACATAGCTGAGGCCGCAGGGCACTGTACTTAGCCAAAGTTCAGTGAATTTTGCCATGTTATATGTTGTGCACTTTGTGTGAGGTGTTTGCATACTCCATGTGTTGCTCTATTTTAATGTCTTATTCAGAATCGGCCTAAATATGACATTTTGCTCCGTTTTCGACCTAAATTCGCAACTTTCTCCAAAATCTGCCAAAATAGGCTAAAAACACATTTGCGGTGAATAATTCGAAAAAATTAGTACTTTGTATACGCTTTTCCACTATTTTCTGTATGAAAAAGTAGTGATTTTCGCTATATGTTCTGGCGTTATCACACCCCCAAGTTTAAACCTTTGTTCGTCTTCGAACAAGCTAAGTAAAAACTTGGTTTTAGGTTGACTTAGAACGTCCTCATACGACATGAATTAGCAAATAATTAAAAAATTCCTAAGCACAAGCTAAATACAAAAATGCCTACACAATTTCTAATATTTGTACTTGATGAATTTAAAGACAATGAAAACCATTGCATTACCAACATTTCGATCTCAATTAAAATAATCTTGAAGATGACTAATCCTAAAATCATTTTTGTAAAAGAAATCTCAAAATCTAATGATACTCAAATTTTCTATCCCCTCTAAATTTTGATCCCTCAATTGAATATAAGAATTTGTAGCCTATGCTACAATTAGTAAAAATGCAACCTTAAAAATAAAAATGCAAAAAGTAAAACACCACATTTTAATTGGCTTTACCCTTTTATCACATAAATACAAACGAGAGGTTCTGCCTTTCGAATGCACCTAAGGATTTCATAGGGTGATTCTTATATTGCATAGATACAAACGAGAGAGTATGCGTTCCGAATGCACCTAAGGATTTCATCGAATTCCAATTTTATTAATGTGATGGTGGGACCTATTTTACGTCCTCTTCTAATAATTGATTTTTTTGGGTTTTTGTTTGGGACTTATTGTTATGTCCTCTTTTGATTATAACATAGTTGCATTCTACTAAAATACATACACAAATTATTATATATATTTTTTAAAATTGGGGTCTAGATTTAAAAAGAGATTTATTTTTGAAGATATTTTTCAAACCTTAAGAAACTTTTACATAACAAAAATAAGAAAAATCATTTTTCAAGAAGGTTTATTTTTAAATCAATTTGTTGTTAGCCTTAGTCTTTCCATGTCTAAAATTTCAAATAAGTGTCTTGGAGACTAAGCTACTTTTTCATGTAGGAATTGTTTCAACAAAAGCTTTATGCTTCGAAAAATTTTCAAAATTTTTGCTTGTTTGTCGTTGTGTGGACTTGATCTAACTTGGACTTTATGAAATCTCAATCAATTAAGACCAGTCATTCAAGACTCTATTTATATAGCCTAGATAAAGATCCTAACAAGCTTGCAATCTCAATCAATTAAGACCAGTCATGCAAACCTTATTCGTGGTTAGGTAAAAATTCTAAAGCTATAAGGTAAAAAATGAAAAAAAAATTGACCTAAACCTAAGATACATGGGTCAATATGTCAGTTATTTGAGAAATTATAATGTTTGTGTGAAGAGGGGTATTTTAGTCATTTTACAATATTATGAAAAAGTTTGTACATGTTGACATTTTGATTATGATATGAAAGATATATATTTATATATAATGTCTTTGTAGAATTTTATAATTCTATTATGGAATTAAGACATTTTAATTATATGAAGAGCATTTTGGTCATTTCAGGTTATGACTGAAACTTGGAAATGTTCAATTACTTCTCATGATTATAGAGAATTGAATTTGGGTTCATTTAGAACTGGTTTGAGTCGATTTGGACTTAAAACGAAGAAGTTATGTCCAAAAAGGACTGAGAAGGACTTGTCTGTAAAATTCTTATACTTTCAGGGACCTATTTATAAATTTTCAGGGACTGAGGCTGTAATTTGGGCTTTTTACAGGGTCTGGAGTATAAACTTGGCTTCCAAGGGCCTATTTGAAAGGGTTTTATGCTGTAAGGGGCTTATCTGTAAATTCCCAAGGGGATGCTCTGCAGATTTTGTATAAAAAGAAGGGTTTATGTGCAAAAAGATTTATTTATTTATCTCTGGGCTTTGAAATTTGTGCTGGACCTTCAAGATTTGAGTTTTAGGCATCAATATGTGTATTGGACCTTTAATTAATGTGCAAAGGCATTGGATCTCATCATATAGGCTTTGAGATCAACACAGGACATGATTTAATCAAAAGGATTTGAGATTTGGGCTTTTAGGCCTTAATGAGTGCACTGGATTATCAAAGAATGTACAGGACACGGATATCTAGTACTTGGGCTTTGAGATTCGCATTATTCTTTTAATGAAATCAACCAACTGACAGGTGGGATCCATATGTCAGGATCCGTTAATTTTAATTTGAATTCAGTTCGTTGGATCAACAGGTGCTTTAATATTCGTGCGACCCGATGAATCTTAGGGTTCATCTCTGACATGGCCGAGGGAAGAGGGCTCCGACCGAATACCCCATCTTGATCGTCTCGACGTCAGGAGACAATTAGTACCTTTTTCGGCAGCTGGAGGTCATTGGAAACGGCAGTAAGGACATCTACGTACTCATCTGGTACCGATAAATCATTGAGTCAATTTCGACCCTTCCTTTAACGATTTTCTTCAATTGTTTGATCATCTAAGATCGCACGAGGATTCAAGGGCATCTGAACATATCAATTTCTCATTTGGAGAAGGTTTAACCATGGTTGATATTTTGTTGGTTCAGTTTTAGTACCGATTTGGTACCAATGAGCAATTTAGGGACAAATGAACTAATTCAAAGATGCAGAGAGGTTATTCATACTATTTAGAAGTGTTGAGAGCTTAATCGAAACACTGATTCAACCTGCATTGGGTTCTGGTTAGCTAAAGGTTATATGAACCTATATTTTCCATGGTTTTAGATCTATTTTCTCATGATTTTTAATACATAAGGTGTGATTTTAATTTTGCAGGATCAAAGAAGCATGGGTCAAGAATTTTTACCCCAAATTTCATGATCAGCTGAGCATTATTTCTCAGTTAAAAGGGGATTTAAATATGAAGGGCAGAACTGGTAATTTTGCACTTTAAAATTCAGATTTTTCATTTTTAAAAGCTGAACTTTGACAGGCCATATCTTGGTGTAGAAGAGTCCAAATCACGCAAATTTTGAGTCTATCTTGTGTATTTTTAAGTTCTCTAGATGATAGTGTATTCACTTTTAACATTTGATTAACAAATGAGTCCAGACTTACCAGATTATCAGCAGAGGTCAAATCAAGGCATTTCAACACATTTCATCACCTCAATAGTACTTTTATGCAATATACTACTGAATATGGACTTGGCATGCTACCAGAGGTTAACCAGTGATGCATTATGCTCAACTAAAGGCCTGGTTCAGATTTTAACCATGTCCAAGTAGCTTCAAGCTACTGTTACCATACCAGTATGGACAAAAGAGAGATCCAAAGCTCCATGGTACTTTTGCATATTGTTTCTCATGGTACTTTTGCAGGGTACTTTTGCAGGGAGGCCCCTGGATTGTTGAAAAAGATTAATCAAATCACATTTTCATGGTACTTATGCACAAAAGATTAATCAAATCAACATTTAAGGGTTTTAAATATTACCAGATCATGGTACTTTTGCAGGGAGGCCCCTGGATTGTTGAAAAATCACATTTTTACATATTGTTTCTCATTTTTAAAGAGCAAATAATTGAGGAATCATTGAGAAGACATACACATAGCCAAGATCAGCATAACTGATGTTTATGTGTTACTCTTTCCCTCTCACTATTTATACAAAATATCCCCTTGAAACTCAGATTTCATGCATCATAGCATGTGTCCATGTCTGAGATCAGGTTCCAAAATGCATATAGGCTCATTTAAATGTGACAGTAGGAAAACCATAAGGCTCAACCTGACTGTACTTGTCTGTTACACATTCTTTTGACCTTTTAATTCTTTTTTTTGCAAAATAACCTTAATTGATTGGATGTAAGAGGAACTATAAAGCTCAACAATCACATCTTCTCAACTAAAGTTATTTTAAAGGAATTAAAAGGTTAATTATTATTTATTCCTATAGTTTTGCTTTCCAAATCTAAAAATAAAACATTTGAGAAGCTCCAATGCAAATAGAACTATGAAGCTCAATATTTGCATTCTTACTTTTTATTTGCTTTATTTTAGATTGAAGAAAAGTTTGAATCAGATCCATGTATATATGAAAAAAAGAAAAAAAAGAAAAAGAAAAGATATGCATTGATCATTAAGTACTGTGTGTACTTGCTATTTAGCAAGCTTCATTCTTTTGCACAGAACCTTCTCATCTTTATATTTTCAAAGCTTTTGTTGGTATAAATTTTCAGAATATTCGGATAGTTATAAATTAATTAAAATAAATCAAATTGAAGTAGAGTTACCCGGATCGTGTACGAAACACTTTCCTTAAGTGTATTCCGTCTCATCATGCAAGATGGAACCGCAACCAAGATAATCCGAAGTTGTTGCTCCTTAGGCATGCCATGGAAGCAACTGACGATGACTCCGTAATTTCCAGCATAGATTAGAATTTGATCAATTGAGATAATGAACAAATATTATGTGGGAGTGAATTTTCGGATATCAAAAACAGAGATGGTTTTCCTTTTATATTTTATTAAGGAGAAATTATTTACTCGTTTTTCACTCTATGTCCGACTGAGAAAGAGAGTTATATATATTTATATTGTTTGATGTGAGAATGTGAAGTAAATAAGAATTGAATTTAAGAAAGGAAACTGATCCAAATATATGACAATTAATGAGAATATTAATGGATAATCAATCAAAGACTAACCGTTTGGACTAATTATAATTCTTATTATTATGAATCAATTCAGAGAGTAATTAACGGAATTGAAAATGGTTAGATATGAGATTTACATTTGAACCCTCAAGTTTGGAAATATTACAAATGGATATTTGATTCAAATATAAAATATTGAGTTGGAATTTTGAGTTTTTAAATAAAGTTCCAACAGGTTTAACAGCAAAGAGATGCAAAAGAGAAGAAAATTTGCAAACACAGTAAAGAAAAGCATGAGACTTATCAAAGAAAACTGTATTTCCAAGTAAATTATGTACATAGCTTGGCCAATGTACTGGCCTACATTGCTTCAGGTATATATTACCTATTTAATTGCAGTACTGAAGAAGAACTTAGAAGATTTCTAAAGTAACTAGCCTATGTGACAGAGGAAGAAGAAAGAGTAATATCTGAGGTATATTATCCCTTCTATGTGTGTCTTTTGCACTAACTATGGGTGCCCTTTTATAGGCTATGAGCATGGGTTAGGGTTTCTATTAGCTGAGGTGTCTTCATCTCACACCACAACTGTTTAATCAACGGCACAACTTGGTTTGATTTGATCCAGCTGCTAACTTAGCAAGGAGGCATCCGATTATATCTTGGCATGTCACCAACCCTTGGTTGTCTGATTTCCAGCCTTTGGATCATGCCCAGGTATTGAAGGGAGTATCATGGCCCTTGATTCACTGGCTTGTAGGACGAAGGTGTTGATATGCATGCTCCTGACCTCCTGGAGAGAATACCTCATTTTTGTCTTCATGTGTGCAGTGCAGGACACACATATAGGGGACCGGCTGACATAGCAACGGCCGTAGAAGAATATTGCTATTGAATTGGCGGTGAACCGAGCCTAATCATGCTCCTTAGCTGATATTCATGCTTCTGGCATCCAAGCTTTGGCGTTTAGTGTCGCTTAGGCTTGCTTAAATTGCTTCAAGGCGTATTTTACCAATTGATCAACCAATTTGATACCTCACGATATGCCATGAGCCGGGTTGATGCTATTTGAGCAATTCATTATCTCAAACATGTTTCAAACCCAATTGGCAAGCTTTAGAGTGTCGCAGAGACATAATTAAGCTCTCTTCCAAAGCTTGAGACTCAATTTTGGGTGTAGCTCGAGTCCCATCATCCTTCCATTTTCTTTCTTGGTTAAATTGAAGTCTTTAGAGAGAGAATTAGCTGTCGAGACTTAGGTGAAAGAGAGAAGGATAGAGGGCTCCATTAGCCTGAGGTGAGAAACCGGCTTGAACCTTTCTCATTTCCATGAATTTACATCTCAAAACTCGGTCTAGAATG
This sequence comes from Carex rostrata, assembly GCA_964058875.1. Lineage (NCBI taxonomy): Eukaryota > Viridiplantae > Streptophyta > Magnoliopsida > Poales > Cyperaceae > Carex > Carex rostrata. The sequence goes on from CAXKVT010000054.1 coordinate 3,310,818, forward strand.
CGGGTCAGAGGTTGGTGACGAAGTCAGGTTACGGGCCCTGCTTGTCAGTCTGTGTAGGATCCAGCACTGTTCCCCTTTTATTTTGATTTGTTTTGATTGCACTTGGCGATCAATGAACTGGGCAATGGACAGAGACATGGCGCATGGTGCTCTAGGTGCATGTGAGCCAAGGGTTCTCTGTGACATACTGACTATTCTTTAGTTTGGAGGTGATATTATAGTAACAACTTTTTCTATATGATTATTACCGCGGTGGTTAGACTATTTTAGTATACATACTTGATAAAATTTGGATGATTATCAAATCCTCCATTTGATTTGGATAGAATAAGTAGTAGTATATGAATCAATTAATCCAAGCTTTTGTGTATACTATATTCAAATAATTGGCATAAGATTTTTCTGAAGATAATAGCTTTTATATGGAGATAATTAAAAGAATCCTGTAGAACCACAAGGTAGCTAGTGAAGAACAAATCATAGTCCATATTAATACTAATGAAAATCATAGTTCAAGTTGCACGACATGTTTGAATATTTTGAATTACTAAGAGGGATAACACAAGATACAGAATTAAAGAGGAGAGAAAATTTGTTCAACAGAGATAAAGTCTGAATTTATTTATAACTTGAGCCACATTTAGAAACAAAAACACTGCAACACTCTAATTGCCAACTGTTGCCATAACTCCATAACACAAAATACTTGTAACACAAAGCACAGTAACAAAAAGCACTAGCTAGGACTCTTACACCAACAACTTAAATAACTTAAAACTTGATCTTGACTGATGACTCTGTCTACGGCTACTGACAAGGCATATTTGCTGGCTGGAATGCAATCATGATCAGTACTTACTAGACCTTCACTTTTATTCTTTTCTCACAACTATAACATATCAAGCGAAGTAATGTAAAAATTATATTTCAATTGGCTTCAGTAATAGTGAGATTACTCGCTCCTTAGTCTTATGACCCGGATCTCCATATCCATCCCCATTTGCGTAATAACATTGTGCCATGCGTACAATATTGAGAAGAACATTTCTACAATACTCATGGAAAGCAGAATCCCCGACATTTTCACTGTTCATTAATTTCCAACATTTCCATATCATCTCGTTTATCCCTTGGCGAGCGGCAGATTCTGTGACTCTTTTGTCACGCATATAGCATTGAATAGCTTTGTCAACATCCCCACGCTCCATTTCAGCCTGAATATTAAAATGAACATATCATGAAATTGCTTACATAATACATGTAAATTGCTTATATAATAGTTCTTGAATTTGCTATGATGGTTTGAAAAATCGGTCAATTCTAAGTTGACTCAGCCGGAGGCGAATTGATTTATTGCCAATATTCTCTGCTGGGTGAGTTTTGTACAGAAAACCGGTAGAATCAGTGCTGAATCGGAATAATCAGCCTATTTTTCTACTTATATTCACCAATTTATTAAAAATTTGACCTGTTTCGACGATATTTTGGTTATTTAAATTTCTAAACATCAAAGTAAGCGAGTCACATGAAAGAAAAAGGGAAGAGGACACTACAGCAAAACGACTTGTCTGGGACCGAGTTTTGGGACCAGGGACGCAGAAGATCCCTAAAAAATAAAAAAATAAAAAACAAAAAAAGCACTGGGGACGGATTTGGCCCATAGCCTTCTGGGACCGGCGCCCACACCCTTCTGGGACCGATTTTGCCCGGTCCCAGAAGGTGTTCTGATATACGCGCGATGCTTCTCCTCTCATGCGTTAGGTCTCTCTGGCCTGTCCTGCGAAAAAAAGAAGAAAAAAGGGCAAAAACCGGCGCACCGATCTCCTCTCCGTTCTCCTCTGTTCGACGCACCACCGATCACCTCTCCACTGATCTCCTCTCCGTTCTCTCTGTTCGACCACCGACCTCCTCTCCGTTCTGTCCGTTCTCCACCGATCTTCCAAAGGTATTATTTTTTTCTCTTTTTTTTCTTAGTACTGTGGGGACTGTGATTTCTTCTTGTTTGTCCCTTCTCACCTGATTGAGTACTAGTACGACATTAATCTGGTAATCTACTGTTTCTTAGTACTGAGGGGACTGTAATTTCAGGTTTTGCATTAATCCGATAATCTACTGGTACAGCATTAATCTGGAATTGCTGAATTGTTCTTGTTTTTATAGTAGTACAAGCCAATCGATTAACACAGATAATAAGATTACCAACCAATCGATTGTTGGATAACCTACTCCACAATTTTCCATTGTTTGTTTTACTAATTTGATTCCCACTGAAAATAAGCATGAGCATTGATATCTGTAGAAATTTGGTGGCTCAGTTTGATACCTGTCATTTTTTTTTCTTTTGCGATGGAATTATTAAAACCTAGCAAATGTTAGAAGGTTTCAAACCTTAATTTATTTTAAATTGTTTCTGGTGACACTTGTACTTTACTGGTAAGAGTCAGAGAGTTAAAAGTACCCATGACATTACAATGAAGATAACAAAACTGTACATTAAGGGGTAATATGATTTGACCTGTTTTTTTTAATCTGATCTGACCTGCTTGTATAGTATAATTTCTTATGTTGTTTTGAAAGTATGCATCTCCTGAATTTGACAAAATACTTCAATTTTACTTCTCATATTTATTGGTGTTTGATTTGTGAGTATTGTTATAATTTGAGCTCATAATACATGTGTATTGGAGGTTCTTTATGAATTGTAATTAATTGTTCTTAACAACACTTGCTGTCTTTTCTACAGCTATCTCTATTTTGTTCTAAGGGTATTTATGTCTTTACATTCTATAATGAATATCTCTATTTTGTACTGATTTGATATCAAAAAAGCTCTCTTTTGTTTAGCTGGGCAGTGATCAACTAATGAATATCTCTATTTTCTACTCCCACTTGTACACTTGTCATGTAATATACTGTACAATAATCAAAATCAACTATTTTTTTCAGATGCAATTAATACCAACAAACATGTACATTATGCAATTTGAGAAACATGTACATTATTTGAAAATTATTTAAAAGAAATGGTACAACTATATATTTAAAAAATAATAATTTTCAAATCTTTTAACAAATGATAACTCTTTTTGCTAGAAGTTAGGTTAATCTTGAGAAGAAAGAAGGAGAGGAGAAGGCTCGATCTTCAAGGGAGTAATTGCTTGTAATCAGGCAAGTTTTCTATTTTTTTCAATTCTAATATTAATATAGTATTATGTTATAATCCAACTAAACCGGAACTTATAGCTAGTGTGCCTTTTAGGTTTATACCCGTTCAAAATTAATCCAATAGGAATTAATTTTGAATAGTCTCCGTTTTGGGACTGCTCTTTGAATGCTTTGTCTCATATAGGAGGTGAAGAAATGTATGTGGATCTAGTATTTAAGAAAAATTTGGTATCATTTTCCCTTGTTGTTCCTACGAGTACGTATTGAATTACATGTCCGAAAAGATGTGTTTCTAACGCGTACTCGGGGAACTAAGGGGAAATGCTGCCGAATTTTTCTTAAATACTAATCCACATATATTTCTTTACTACTGAGACATAGCATTCAAAGAGTGGGATAGGATTGTACACTGGCCCTATGTAAGCCCCAAAAGACTAATGAGGTTGGATCTATTAATATTTAATGTCATTATTTCATTGAAGTATCAAATAAGTAAACATGGCATAACTTTAAGCTAAGTTTTGACCTCGTGCGCATTTTATTTTATTTTGAACTAATCAAGGCAAGGCAAGGGAAAGGAAGCATCATCTTTCTCTCTCTCTCTCTCTCTCTCTCTCTGGTACGTACGTTTAAATTCATAGCTTATGTAGATGCCGCTTGTATGGCTGTATACAAGTCCTGTTGCATGGATGATGCAACACTTGATTTGATTTTGTTTTTCTTCCATGACTTGCTTTAGAGGGTCCGTTATCAATTAATGATATCTGGAGGGTTTAAAGTATAGATCTGGATTTTTGTTTCCTTTAAATTGAATGAACTAAGGTGTAGTTAGGATTTGAGATTTGTCAATCTAAATTAGAATGTCATGCATTAATTATTGTATTTATGTCATGTGTATACAATAGCTTATAGATATATATGTCATAATTAGGAGGAATGGAGGGTGATCGTAGTTGGATGTACGGTCCTCGTTACGTGGAAAAGAAGGCCAATTCAGTATTTGTGAATGGTGTGGAGGAATTTTTTAATTATGCGTTTGCCATTCCAAATAATGTTGATAAGCAAAATCGCATCAAGTGTCCTTGTGCCAATTGTGGATGTATTAGATGGCGGGATAGGTATACAATGGGATCTATGATCTATATATCAATTTAAAGGTGTTACAACCTTAGATTTAACCTTTTAATTAATGTCACCACGGTCAATGGCTCAATTAACTCAGGAAAAGTGGCTTGTTTTTATATCTTAAACTTTAAACTATATGCTGGGAGACCAACTTTTAGTAGGAGACGGGTGAGAAAGAGACTGGGCACTCATGATCAGACCCGCTCTTTTGCTGTTTGGATTAGTGTCTTATTTAATAGCTGATATGAGATTAGGGTTCCCATTGAGAGACTGTAAATAATTTTTTCTTATTAATATATTGTCAGAACTGACCTTAAAAAAAAAATACTTGAAACTTAAAAAAAAGAATATAAATTTTCTTTTTTATCTATTAAATAAAAGTTCATTTTATTTTTATTGTGTATGCAACATTTTTCTTGTTTAAAAAAGGATTTACAATTTAACTGATCTATCAAAGTTTCTATTTATTTTGAATATTTATATGCTTGTACTATATTATGAAAGTGGATATTGTAAGTAAAACCCTTTTTTTTTTCTTTACATAGTTTCTAATAAAGTTTTTTTTCTTCTAAATTTTATATATTTTTAAGTACAAAACAGACCTTTTTTTGGAAGAAATCCCTGTTAGCTGATCTCTTCTGAGTCGATCGATTCTAACTCTACATACAACATCCCAAATTGAGATTGTTGACAAAAGTGACATGGAGGGGAGAAAACGGATCGGATAGTGGTAAAACTATATCCATATCCGTTTTTTATTTTTCGAATATGGATATGGATATGGATCGGATCGGATATATATTAAAAGAATATCAAAGTTTATAATATTTATCTAATTATATAAAATGGTGAATAACATTTTTTCTTATAATATATATTAAACTATATGGTATATATCTACTATTTGGATGCGGATAATTAAATTTTAAAACTATATATGTATCAGTATCTGCACGGATGTTTAAATATCAAATATCCATATTTAATTTTGAAATACGGATTGGATATTATCCACTTCGTTTTCAACCCTAGTGACATCAATATGGTTTGAAATTGTTAGATATGTCACAGTAGCTAGGTTAATTTGTAACGCTCGCCCTTGTTAAAATAGATGTATGGTTTAACACCAAGTACACATGAAAATAATATTAAGATCCGTATTATATCATCAGATATTTATATTCAGTTGTATATATATTTTAAATGCTATAACTTACAGTAGATGTTCCGAAGTCATCCAAAAGACGGCTAGCAGTACCAGCAACACGCACAATATTCGGATAACCATGTAACAACTGCTCCAAATCATTGGCAGTAACTTCATCGTTGATACAGTAAGCAATAGTAAAAATAAGATTTAGTGTGATGGAGACACATCCATTCTCAAGGTACTCCTCCAATGTTGGTTGATATTTGGTGTGGTACCACCTTGCTTCCACTAGGTATGATTTGCATAATTCCGTCCACTAGAAAATTATCAGAAATAATGATCATTATTTTTGCATATTTAACTAATAGATGGCTTTTCTGGGCATATATGCTGGTATGATATGAAGCCTAAGTTGGTAATTTAACGAGAATGCTGGGTGGAATGGTGCAATAAAAACAATTAGGAAAAATGGTGATACCAAGTGATAGTACGTAAGAGTCTATGTACTAATTAAGCAGAGAAGAAAATTTCAAGACCAAAAATAAAAGATGTTGATTCATTACCGCTTTCTTTAAACACGGAGTGATTCTAAGCCCTCTTTCTTTCAGGACATGATCGCTGTCGTCATGGACCATGTTAATGAGAGCTCTAAGGCACAATTGCATGTACTCAGGTTGCTTCTCAATAGAAGTGATATCCCACCTTTATATGGAAATGGTAATAAGCAAGGAGTATTGATATGCATATATAGTGATGAATTAATGAATACTGAGTAGTAATGTATGCAATAAATGAATGGAACACTTACTGCTCGACAGCATGCGTAAATGCCTCAAGTTCATCTAATGACCCATACACATCATAGACATCATCAATTGTTGAAATTAAGCCGATTGATTTTGTTATTACTTTTCTAAGAGTAGCATGCTTCAGTTCAGGAACAAATGCCACACTCCAAAGGTAGTTTTCTACGATTCTATCACGAACGAAAGGAAGCTTTTCATGAAGCTGTAAATCTGTCCACCACCTGAAGACTCAAAATGGTTAATTTCAACTGTTATTTTTATTTTATTTTTGTAATTAAATGTTTATTTTCTTTGTTATTTGTCTATTTTACAAATAAGAATCAGTCTAAAGATTTGTTAGCGATTAGAAATTTAGAACTTAACTGTCCCTTGATAAAGTCATAGGTTACTATTTTATTTTGCATTAATACTTTAGAGCCCGCATACCATTGTCATTGTGACACCAGGTCAACAACAGTTGCATGATAATATAATGTGGGAAAGGTTGGTTTGAAGTGATGAATGGCAACTACTCTGTATACTTTATAAAAAAAACGTGAATTATAAGAACAAAAAAAAAAAAGTGAGATTATTTTTCCTCATTAATGTGAATCGTCATACCTTGAGGTCTCCTTTAGTTCTTTCTTATATGCGTTCTGAAGTAAATTAAAATCCCAAACTGCTAGTTTCATTAAAGCTGGCCTCATATGCTCGTACAACTTATATTGGTCTATAAACCAGCGAGCTTGCAACCTTTCTATTCCCCAGCCATACAGAGGAAGCTCCAGTGCATGAGCAACATGTTCTTTTAGCCTTGAATCGATATTTTTTGAGCTCTTCAAGAAATCTGTGAGATATTTGGTCGTTACATCCCTTGCCATTTCTAGTTTCTCTTCTCCTTCTTTCGCGAGAAAAGAAGCCTCATACAAACTTAATGTTGCTTTAATGTCAGAAGAAAGCTTTGCTTTCAAGTCATCTTTGTTGTCCGTGCAGTTTTTGAATATATCTGCTTAGAGTTGAGTTTTGACATTAGGACAAAGATTAATTCTTCAAACCATGGGAAATTGGGAAGATCTAGAATTTTCGTTCGGGGGTGAGGACGGAGCAAAAAAATAGCAAATGAGGTTTAAATAGCTACTCGGTACTAAGGGGGACAAAGTTGGTACACCTAATTAATTTAGAGTATATATATATTAGTGTTGCACATTGATAGCTAGATCTTCATTTGTAATAAAGAAAGAAAGTCTGATCTATTTGTGCAAAGGTTCAATTAGTCAATATTAAGTGGCACGGTGATTCTGCATTTTCATAGCAGATGTCGGATCCATAATGGTTCGACAATTTAATTTGTGCTCCCAAAAAAACGAGGCTATATATATATGCCTGATATCTTCTTCTTCTTCTAACAATATTTTAAATAATGCAACAAAAATTAAGAAGGTTCTTTTGGTCTGGCAGAAAAAGTTATCTTGTATCAATTACCATGGAAACTATACTAGATGAGAGAACTAGCAGAGAAGATATGCAGGTAAAAGACAAATATGAAATGCCAATTTGTTAGCTACCTTCTGATACGCTAAATCCATGCATCCTTAGTAGTCTAAAGAGCAGTGATATGAGGTGGAGGTCATCCCTGGTAGACATCAATATTTGTTCCATAGACTCATGGATCTCAGTAAGCACACATTTTATATCCTTTTTGAAGTGACATGCCACTCCAAGCTGTTGCAATGAATCAATAAGATCTAGCTTATCTTTCAGCAACTTTTCTCCATCTATCATTTTCCTCACCTCTTCCTTGAGCTTACAAGTTTCTTTTATATCTCCCACCTGCTAATTCGTTAAACCACAAAAGTGTTATTGATTTGGATGATACATTTGAAACTTAATTGGACCATAAACTTATACGGGACATACTTATGATCTCATTTATGTACTTAGTTTACGCTATCTTTTAGCAACATTTTAATTTTTATCAGAGCTGCACAGATAGAAATTCCATATTGAATATAATTACTGCTTATTGAAAATTTCTTTACTAATTAAGGGGAAGTATTTAAAAAACTAAACAATTAAAATTATGTATCGAGGATCATCTACGTACAGACATGAAAAATCTTAATTTACCTGTGATTAAGAATTATGAACTCAAAAACTATCTTGACTATATATCCTACCCTGCGATCATCTTTGCATTTTTGTTTTGTTTCTGTTTTATACTTAGTGTCATGTCTTGCGCACAAATGCATGATTTCCTTTGATATAAAATTTTGAATTTTTCATATTCACTTTGATTTCTAAGCCAGAAAAAATGATGTTGTAGAACTTGTGAAAATACTTTGGACTAAATTGCCATTTTAGTCCCCCCCAAAAAAAAAAGTTCGGACCGAAATAATATTTCAGTTCTTATGGTTTTTGTTAAAAAAATAATCATGCATATTGGTTTCATAATTTCTTTTAAACTATGGTTTATAAAAAAAAATCCCGGAGCTACAGCAGGCTAGCTATTATGAACAGTAATTTACTAATTTTAATTAATCATCTCTAATGGTTACATATCCAACCTTTGTTTTGAATTATGAGAACAACAAGATCTAGATAGATAAGATAACATAATTAGTACATGAAACTGCAAGGGAAATATTTTTCTCAATGGTACGTTACATATTAATTGCATATATTATATATGTCACTTACCTTGCCATCTTCAGTTATTGACTGTAGGAAGTTGTTGTGCCATATTGTCGGTTTGTAGTTTGCAGAACGTCGTTCAACTGCTAGGAATGGTGTTTCCATATTGCAAGATTTGGGGAAAGCACTGCTTCTTGGATGAGCGAAACAGACTACTAATATATGGTTGTTTGGCTTTGCTAGATACCTCAAGTCCTCAACACATCTTTTTATAGCATCTCGAAGCATAGGCGTGACGTCAATTTTTATTATTGAAAAGAAAATAAGATAGGGGGTCAAGATGAATTCTATCCCCTCAGGTTATTACCTAACTGATTAGAATTGAATCGGATGGTCCGAAAATAAATTGGCACGCATCTCAAAGCACAAATAATCATGCTCCCTCTGTCATCCTGAATCCTGACCAACTAAGAGTAAATCTGAGCCGTTTGTTTCAATTGTGTTGAGTCAGGTACCTGAGAGGATACGAATCCGATCAAGATAGGTGCCCTTGCATTTATTAGAGGAATTTCATGTACCTCAAAATTTTTAATATTACATATATATTTTTCATCAATTTTTTATAATATTAAATTTATTTTTCAAAAATATAAAAACTCATATATATATGTCCAACATAATCCTAAGATATATCAAATATATCTAAAAGTACTAAAATTATGGTATTTAAGACTAAAATTCAAAACACAATTCTGAATTCCCTACGTAACTTCAGCACTTGCCAAGCGGTTCAAACTTTGCAAGTTATTTTTCTTCTCTGTCTCCCTCTGTCATATGGTATTGTTCACTTTTGTAGATTTGGAATTGTCAGAGATTTTTTTTTACCAAGACGGGAGAACATCATGGTCAAATCGTCCGAGCTGTCGACTAATTAGTTTCGGAATTTAGCAAGGTTTTGTGTTAAATTTCTTGCTCTGGACAGAAACCGGTTACAGATTTTTGGAGCATTAGTTATAATTTTACCATCATCACAAAGTGTTGATGAGCGGTTTTTCCTGCGTTTCATATTTTTGGATAATTTGTTGGTTCTCCATTCAGATTTCCATAATTATTAATCAAATATATGGCGACACAAAGAGAATACAGAAATATGATTTTTTGCAGGGGCGGATCATAGTGGACGCTGGGGGGTGCTAAGCTACCCCAAGTTTTTAAAATTTTATTATCAAGTATATTGAAATCTTACTTATTTGTTTCTTTTATATGTATTAGCCCTCCTAATATAACAAGGTTAAAGGGGCTTGAACGTAAGTATTACAATCCAAAATCATGGACTGGGCTTGTTATTTCCTTGTGTGGAAAGTCAAAAAAGGAAAATAATATTTTTCAATTTGAAATTGGGCTTGTTATTTCTGTTTGGACGCATTGATTTCCGTGTGTGCGCAGTAAAAAAAGGAAAATAATCTTCTCCAATTTGGAATGGTCAAATAGTATGACTTCTCGTACTGTTTTTTTTTTTAATGAAAAAAAGGAAAATAATTCTGGGGCTTTTGTTTGTTTTTAATTTTTTATGGTAAACGGTAGGCTGCTTGCTGCAAATCTATGCATGAAGATTTAGGGTAGCTCAAAGATGCTTTGAAAGCACTTTATTTTTCATCATATAATGTAATATGTTGTTGAATAAATATGGAATTCTAGGGGTTATACGTCAAAATAAAAGTATGACTCGTACTAAAAAGAGAAAATAATGTCTAATTTAATAAAAAAAAATTAAGATATTATTTAGCCCCCCTATACTCAAATTCTGGTTCCGCCCCTAATTTTTTGATCACCTGCTAGCTAGTTTATTGTTCCGAAAATGAAAAAAAAGGTCTAGCACATGCATGCCGAAATTTATATATATATATGAGTTGGGCTACGGTGAATTGCGAAGTAAAGTTCAAAACGTCGATCCGAACCGCTCAACATGATCTCCATATTGAAATGTGCTTGGAGACCAAATTTTACATTTTTTTAAATTTTTTTACTATATATTAAGCCACTTTGAAAATCACCGATCTAGTGGTTCAGAAATTTTTACTGTTTTTACTGTTCACCCGGATTTTCAGATTTTCAAAGTGGCTTAATAAATAGTAACAAAATTTCAAAAAATGTAAAATTTAGTTTCCAAGCATATTTTAATATAGATTAAACATTTAACGGTTTGGATCAGCTATTTGAACTTTGAAAATGAAGATATTGCGTAAAGTAAAATCGTGTTTTACTTCGCAACTCACCGTAGCCTTACTATATATATATATATATATATGAGTAGACCTAGGGTGCTCTTAAGCTCACCAAAGTTTGGTGAGCTTAACTCTAACACTCATCAAATCGATTTCAAACGACGAATCCGAATCGTTGAAACCCGCCTACCTTACGTGTGATGCATCTACATGTGAAATTTTTAAACATTCGAATTAATTTAGTATAAAGTCAAGCGGTCAAAATTAGAAGGTTAATAAATTAATTTTAGTGCATTCATTTTTTGGACGTTTTTGACCGCTTAACTTTATACTAAATTAATTCGAATGTTTGAAAATTTCACATGTAGATGCATCACACGTAAGGTAGGTGGGTTTCAACGGTTCGGATTCGTCATTTGAAATCGATCTGATGAGTTTTAGAGTTAAGCTCACCAAAACTTTGGTAAGCTTAAGAGCACCCTAGTTCTACTCTATATATATATATATATATATAGGGGATGGGCTATGCTACTCTATGGAGTAAAATGCATTGGTGCTCCACGCCGCCATATTTTTATATTGAAAATCCAAACGATCGATCTGAACCGTTAGATGTGATATCCATATTGAAATGTGCTTGGAGACCAAATTTTACATTTTTTTTGGAATTTGTTTATTATTTATTAAGTATTTTTGAAAATTGCTGATCGGAATATTAAGAGAATTTTACTGTTTTTTACTGTTCACAGGAAAACAAAAATTTTGAAAAATGCTTAATAAATAGTAAATAAAAATCAAAAAAATGTAAAATTTGGTCTCCAAGCACATTTCAATATAGAGATCATATCTAACGATTCGGATCGGTCGTTTGGATTTTTAAAATGAAAATACAGCATGGAGTACCAATGCATTTTACTATATGGAGTAGCATAGCTCATTCCATATATATATAGAAATATAGAAATATATATATAGGTTGGCTAAGATCAAAGTGGTAGTTCCTGAGCTTTGGTGCTACCAATTCGTTTTTTAATTTTTAAAGTTCAAAACGTCGATCCGAACTGTTCAAGTTGTTCTCCATATTAAATTGTGCTTGGAGACCAAATTTTATATTTTTTCTGAATTTTTTTACTATTTATTAAGCTACTTTGAAAACAGCTGATCCAACGGTGGCTTCTGATTTTACTGTTTTGTTAAGCCACCGTTGGATTAGCGATTTTCAAAGTGGCTTAATAAATAGTAAAAAAATTCAGAAAAATGTAAAATTTGATCTCCAAGCACAATTTAATATGGAGAACAACTTGAACGGTTTGGATTGACGTTTTGAACTTTGAAAATTGAAAAACGAATTGGTAGCACCAAAGCTCAAGAACTACCACTTTGATCTTAGCCAACCTCTATATATATATACTAGTAATCGTGCCCGTGCATAGCAACTGGACCCAATTATGTAGTATAAAACATTAAGCTCCTTAATAAGGATGAGAGATAATTTAAATCAAATTTGTAGAGAAAAATAGTTAAATACTATATTTATCTACAAGATAACACATGTGAACTCTAGTGTAGTGGTAAGAATTTTGGCACCAACAGAACCCAACTGGGTTCGAATCCCGCCTTCAGCAGAAAGAAAGAAAAAGGCTGCGTGGTGCACAGGCTCGGTCTGCAGGTGCCGTGCGTGGTTCAAAGGCATGGTCAACGGTTGCGGCGCGCGATCTATGGGCACTGGGATCATATGCGGCGCGACCAATGCATACTTTAAGTGTTGAAGCTCATAATTTGAAAAATTCATCTATGTGCGATCTGGAAATTCAACGGCTGAGCATCATTCCGAAAAAAAAACAGTAAATCAGGACCCTAGCAGAATCTAGACATTAAGCTCGTTAATAAAGAGCATATATATATATATATATACACAGAGATGAGCTATGGTGAGTTACGAAGTAAAGCGACTATTTTACTTTACACTCATATTTTGCGATTTTAAAGTTCAAAATGTCGATCCGAACCATTTATCTTGTTCTCCATATTGAAATGTAGTTGGAGACCAAATTTTATATTTTTTGGAATTTTTTTACTATTTATTAAGCCACTTTGAAAATCGCCAATCCGGTGGTCCAGAAATTTTTACTGTTCACCCGGATTTTCAGATTTTCAAAGTGGCATAAGAAATAGTAAAACAATTCTAAAAAAAATGTAAAATTTGTTCTCCAAGCACATTTCAATATGGAGATCACATCTAATGGTTCAGATCAACGTTTTGAACTTTGAAAATGAAGATATTACGTGAAGTAGAAACACATTTTACTTCGCAACTCACCGTAGCTCATCTGTATATATAGAGAGAGAGAGAGAGATGGGCTACGGTGAGTTGCGAAGTAAAACGCATTTCTACTTCACGCCGTATTTTTATTTTGAAAGTCCAAACGACCGATCCGAACCGTTAGATGTTTAATCCATATTGAAATGTGCTTGGAGACCAAATTTTACATTTTTTGGAATTTTTTACTATTTATTAAGCAATTTTGAAAACTGTTGTTTTGCTGTGAACAGTAAAAATTTCTGGACCATCGGATCAGCGATTTTCAAATTTGCTTAATAAATAGTAAAAAAATTTCAAAAAATGTAAAATTTGGTCTCCAAGCTGTTCACATGCAAAGCGTATACACAAAGTTTCAGTACAGCGAGTTGTACCTTTTAAACCTTGATTTAGCTCTCGAATTAGATTGCAAGTGCACAACCCTTATCGAATAGTATAATCAGGTATTGATCCACAGGGATGGTTCAACTCTGGACTCTTACTTATCTCAGTTAGGTACTAGAAGTGAGAAAAGATTGATTTGGTTTGTTTAAGTTGCCTAAATTCAATAACAGTAAATGACAATAATTAAAAGTTTGATTTTACTCGATTATAAAATGAAGTTTCTAGGGTTTCAGATTTCATCTTCAACTCTGCCTCTCTAGACTTTTATGCGACTCGCATACTTTTGTATGCGACCCGCGTGGCCCTCGAGTGGATGCAACATGTGTCTGTTTTTAAGTTCGTTTATTTGTGTAAGGATCTATTGATCGTACATAATGTTCCTAAACCTCAACTCTCATTTATTAGCTTAATGAACCTGGTAAGGAAATGCAACTTCACCTTCTTAGATCTCCAACCTCAAACTCTCGTTTACTGGTATTCAATCTAAGTTATTTGTCTGGTTTACTAAAGGTATCCATTATTTCTCAATAAATGGAAATTTCACCTCTCATCTACTATTGATCTCACTTCTAGGATCTAAGATCTACCTCAAAAACTTGATCTAATAGCAAAAACATCAAGGCCAAAGTACTAGAAGAGATGCTATAGACATTCAACAGTAGACAACAAGAATCATTCAAACAATTTCAATCAAGCAATGAAAATAATACTCAGACAAATAAACACAAATAAAAGCTCAGATTCAAACATCATGCATTAAAAAACAGAGTTTTAGACTACATCTTAACCCTATAAACTAAGAGATCTACTCAATCATGATCAAGAAAGAAATAAAACAAGTAAGAAAGAAGAAATCATGATAAAATCGAAGAAGAAAGTAGATTTGTGAAGAACTTCCAATCTTCCCTTCTCAGCTCTCTTTCTTGATCCACACTTTAGGAGGCAAGGTAGCTGGAATCTCCAGAATCTACTGAATGAATTAGTTAGTGGCAGAGACTGGCCTTTTATAGTCTTCCCAAATGACCCTTCCACTTTAGGCCTTCATTGGGCTTTCATTGGGCCTCCGCCTTCTGCTCTGGAAAACTCCGATTCGAGTCGTGTCAATAGTGATGTGACCCGCATCAGGGTTTGTCTGATGCGCCTCGTGTTGGTTGATGATGCAACCTGGCTGATGCGCCTCGCATCTGTGGTAGCGTCAGGGTGTGATGCGACTCACGTTGGCAATGATGCGGGTCGCGTGCAGAGTCTCAGAATGTCAGTAACTTTCCTGATTTCGCCAGTTTTCTGCAAAATAAGAATGAAAGCGCAGCAGTACCAGATTCTATAGATATTCAATGTAATAGACACTATTTGATGGTTTAAAATGCAGATTTTGGTACGAGAATTAGTTAGAACAATAGATCAAATATGGTGATATCACAAGCACATTTCAATATGGAGATCATGTTGAGCAGTTCAGATCGGTCGTTTGGATTTTCAAATCGCAAAATATGAATGTGAAGTAAAATAGTCGCTTTACTTCGCAACTCAACGTAGCCCATCTCTCTCTCTCTCTCTCTCTATATATATATATATATATAGAGAGAGAGAGAGAGAGAGAGATGGGCTACGTTGAGTTGCGAAGTAAAACACATTTCTACTTCACGCCGTATTTTTATTTTGAAAGTCCAAACGACCGATCCGAACCGTTAGATGTTTAATCCATATTGAAATGTGCTTGGAGACCAAATTTTACATTTTTTGGAATTTTTTTACTATTTATTAAGCAATTTTGAAAACTGTTGTTTTGGTGTGAACAGTAAAAAATAGTAAAATTTTCTGGACCATCAGATTAGCGACTTTCAAAAGTGCTTAATAAATAGTAAAAAAATTCCAAAAAATGTAAAATTTGGTCTCCAAGCACATTTCAATATGGAGAACAAGATGAACGACTCGGATCGACGTTTTGACCCTTAAAATCACAAAATATGAGCGTGAAGTAAAATAGTCGCTTTACTTCGCAACTCACCGTAGCCCATCTCTCTCTCTCTCTCTCTCTCTTTATATATATAGATGAGCTACGGTGAGTTGCGAAGTAAAACGCATTTCTACTTCACGCCGTATTTTCATTTTGAAAGTCCAAACGACCGATCTGAACCATTAGATGTGATCTCCATATTGAAATGAGCTTGGAGATCAAATTTTACATTTTTTATAATTTTTTTACTATTTATTAAGCAATTTTGAAAACTGCTGTTTTGCTGTGAACAGTTAAAAAATTTGGACTATCGGATCAGCGATTTTCAAAATTGCTTAATAAATAGTAAAAAAATCCAAAAAATGTAAAGTTTGGTCTCCAAGCACATTTCAATATGGAGATCATGTTGAGCAGTTCAGATCGATCGTTTGGACTTTTAAATCACAAAATATGAGACTAATGTGCATTCAAATGTATATGGGCCGAAATATATACGGTCCAGATTTGACTTTTCAAAATCCAAACGGTCGAACCGAACCGTTCATCTTGTTCTCCATATTAACATGTGCTTGGAGACCAAATTTTACATTTTCTGAATTTTTTTTACTATTTATTAAGTATTTTACAAAATTGTTGATCTAACGGTGGCGGCTGATTTTACTATTTTGTTAAGCCACCGTTGGATCAACAATTTTGTAAAATACTTAATAAATAGTAAAAAAATTCAGAAAAATGTAAAATTTGGTCTCCAAGCACATGTTAATATGGAGAACAAGATGAACGGTTCGGTTTGACCGTTTGGATTTTGAAAAGTCAAATTTGGACCGTATATATTTCGGGCCATATACATTCGAATGCACATTAGTCACTATATATATATATATATATATATATATAGTTAGGCTGGGGTGCTATGGATAGCATAGTGGCCTCCCGTGCTACGGCTCAATATTCAAGTTTTCAAAATTCAAACGGTCGATCCGAACCGTTCATCGTTTAATCCATATTGAAATGTGCTTGGAGACCAAATTTTACATTTTTTGGAATTTTTTTGCTATTTATTAAGATGGTTTGAAATCGTTGTTTTCCAGTGGTGCATAATTTTAATAAAAACAGCGATTTTGAAACCATCTTAATAAATAGCAAAAAAATTCCAAAAAATGTATATGGGCCCTATATATATATATATATATATATATATATATAGGGTCTGTCTAAATTGCTGCTGGCAGCATTTCGGCAGAGGTGCTGCCGGGGCTATATTTAGCCGTGTGATGTCCAAACAACAAATCCAAACCGTTAGATGTTTAATCTATATTATAATCTACTTGGAGACCAAATTTTACATTTTTTGGAATTTTTTTACTATATATTAAGCTGGTTTGAAAACCGCTGATTTCAGTAAATTTCTGCAGCATTGAAATCAGCGGTTTTCAAACCAGCTTAATATATAGTAAAAAAATTCCAAAAAATGTAAAATTTGGTCTCCAAGTAGATTATAATATAGATTAAACATCTAACGGTTTAGATTTGTCATTTGAACATCAAAAAATAGAAAAAACAGTGGCAGCACCGCCGGCAGAAATGCTGCCGGCAGCAAATTAGCCACAGCCTATATATATATATATATATATATATATATATATAAATAGCAAATTTTGAAACCATCTAAAATGCTACCGGCAGCAAATTAGGCCGACCCTATATATATATATATATATATATAGGAACCTGCTACGGTGCAACGCGTAGCATAAAGGCCCTCCGTGCAATGGCTTAATATTCGACTTTTCAAAATCCTAACGGTCCATCCGAACCGTTCATCTTGTTCTTCATATTAATATGTGTTTGGAGACCAAAATTTTCATTTTTGGGAATTGTTTTACTATTTTTTTAGATTTATTGAAAATCGCTGTTTTTTATGGTCCAAATTTGCTAAAAACAGCGATTTTCAATAAATCTAAAAAAATAGTAAAAAAATTCCCAAAAATATAAAATTTGGTCTCCAAACACATATTCCTATATATATATATATATAGGCTGTGGCTAATTTGCTGCCGGCAGCATTTCTGCCGGCGGTGCTGCCACTGTTTTTTTTATTTTTTGTTGTTCAAACAACAAATCTAAACCGTTAGATGTTTAATCTATATTATAATCTACTTGGAGACCAAATTTTACATTTTTTGGAATTTTTTTACTATATATTAAGCTGGTTTGAAAACCGCTGATTTCAATGCTGCAGAAATTTACTGAAATCAGCGGTTTTCAAACCAGCTTAATATATAGTAAAAAAATTCCAAAAAATGTAAAATTTGGTCTCCAAGTAGGTTATAATATAGATTAAACATCTAACGGTTTGGATTTGTTGTTTGCACATTACACGGTTAAATATAGCCCCGGCAGCACCTCTGCTGAAATGCTGCCAGCAGCAATTTAGACAGACCCTATATATATATATATAGAGAGAGAGAGAGAGAGAGATGGGCTATTGTGCATTGCAATGCATAGGCCATGGTGTGCATTGGACCATAAATCACCGATTCAAAGTCCAAATGACCGATCCAAACCGTTCATCTTGTTCTCCATATTAATATGTGCTTGGAGACCAAATTTTACATTTTTTGGAATTTTTTTACTATTTATTAAGCCACTTTGAAAATCGCTGATCCAACGGTGGCTTCTGATTTTACTGTTCCAAACAGTCACCGTTGGATCAGCGATTTTCAAAGTGGCTTAATAAATAGTAAAAAAATTCCAAAAAATGTAAAATTTGGTCTCCAAGCACATATTAATATGGAGAACAAGATGAACGGTTTGGATCGGTCATTTGGACTTTGAATCGGTGATTTATGGTCCAATGCACATTATGGCCTATGCATTGCAATGCACAGTAGCCCATCTCTCTCTCTCTCTCTCTCTATATATATATATATATATATATATATATTTATATAAATACATATACGACTAACCTTAGCAAGAAACAGAGGAGAAATATAAATTAACTTCAAAGATCTCAGATTCGGCCTCCTTATGTGCATAAATTAGACCAACATTCAATACAGAGAGAGAGAGAGTATTAATTATTCAAAACGGCGCTGGAAGGAGAAGGCCTTTTATATAACCAAAACCCTACAATAACTTTTCTACACTAATTTTTAAGTATAAATCCATGTAGCTCTCTCAAGACTTTTTGCACTATTATTTAACAATGTGCAGTGTACAATTCCTACCTTTCTACACAGTTCTTTAATAAATATCAGTGTAGCTCTCTCAAGGCTTTCGACACTGTTATTTAAACAATGTGCAGTGTACAATTCCTACCTTTCTACACGATTCTTTAATAAATATCTGTGTAGCTCTCTCAAGGCTTTCTACACTGTTATTGAAACAACAATCCGTATACAATTCCTAGCCTTCTACACGGTTCTTTAATAAATATCCGTGTAGCTCTCTCAAGGCTTTCTACACTATTATTTAAACAACAATCCATGTACAATTCCTAATAAATATCCATATAGCTCTCTCAAGGCTTTCTACATTGATTCTTTAATAAATATATGTGTAGAAATCCCACAGTTATTTCGGGCTTCTAAAAAAAATCTATTTGGTACACGGTTTTTATATAAAATTGCTAAATCCATGTACGATGTGCAATGTACAATGACCCTTTCTGTAGTAGTGCGAATAGACGAGTAAGATAATTAAATGAAACTAAAGTTAAATATGTTAAATTGATTATCTAAAAATCTATTTGACTGAGATAAAGTATGTATAATGAGATATTTAGAAACAAATGTTTGAATTTAAAATTGATACGAGATAGATATAATAGAAAAATGATACTTGAAAATATTTATAATCTTCTTTTGAATATTTTGGACTGATTTGCAAAATATGAAAATTTAAAGGTTGAAAATACAAACTTAACAAAAAAAAATAAGTGACCAACGTGGCAATTAGTGCCACGCGGCCCAACATTGGTGACCTTCCTCTCCCGTAAAAGAAAGGAAAATATAAAGAAATGAAAGAAAAAAAAAAAGAAAAAAAAAAAAGAGAAATCCAAAGAACAAAAAAAAAGGAAAAGAAAAGAGAAACGGGAAGAAAAACATAGGAGTTCCTCCCCTCGAGTTCGCTGACTAATGCGATTGAATCGATGGCTCTGTGTGCTCTTTTTTTTTCTCTCTGTCTGTGTTGTACAATTGCAGGTATCTATCTCTTTTCTCTTTTCTGTTTAATCTCCTGATTCGATTAAGGGCTGGTAAATCTTGATAAATGAATAAACAAGTTCTACTATATTGTGAATTGAGATAAACAAGCTACATATTTGATTGGAAATTCTTCTTCATTTTCCTATATAGGGTTTGAACCCATTAATCATGAATGGCTTCGATACTGATCACCTTAGTGGTGTTATACTGAGTTGGTATTATCTCTGAGACTCTGACCCTCTCAGGCATTATTATTATTATTATTATTATTATTATTATTATTATTATTATTATTATTATTATTATTATTATTACAATTATTATCCCAGAGACTTATTTGCAAGAAAAATATTATATAAAGGATAAAATTGCAAAAAAAAATTAAATTGATAATTTGATCATGTTAAAGGGACTAAAGTGACTAAAGATAAAATATTAGGCTGATAAGTAAAATGAATTGAACTTAATTATTGGACTATTAGACTTGGACATAAACTTATTAGACTTGCTTTAAAACATAATTGAGGTTTAAATATTAGAATACTTAAATTGTCATATTGTATAAAAAGCCATTTTAGTCCTCTTACAATTGCAAAGTGGCAAATTTTCTCACTAATTTCCATATATAGTCAATATAGTTCTTTAGAAAAGTAAACAGTTAATGTTAGTCAATATATAGTGCATCTTTTCAAAACCAGACTACAATTCCTAGATGTCGACTAATAATAATAGTCCAAGTACAATAAAATGTCTGGTACAAGTAGATCATACAAAAGGTATCTCGTATAGATACCAACCATAAGGTATGATATAGAGAGCACTATACAACAAAACAAGATATGCCTCTCTAGTCGAATAACAAAATAACCTCTAAGGTAATATGGTGTCATATACCAAAGGCCTACTATTCGCGTGCCTCTCTAGGATCAGCCGAACCAAAACCTGAAAAGGGCCCAAAAGATGGGGTGAGACTCCATGTTCAAAAACAAAACAACGAGTTATTGAACTTGCAATCAGACTTCATGTTCAAAAATAAAATCCATACAACATTAAATTAACAGTTCTATCACAATATATAAATGAATGCACATGCTTGACAACAAATAATCAAATGAAATACAATTTACAGAGTTTCCAAGATGAAATTCAAACAAGCACATATTTGGCTTAACTCATCTTATCATGGCTGGTAGCACCTATAGATGTTCAACCGAGCTGGAACCTTTATCAGACCCTCATCTGTAGGGTTACTGACACCTACAGATGTTCCACCGAGCTGGACCCTTTATCTGACACCCATCTGTAGTGCTTTGGCTTAATCATTTACTAAAGTCTGGTTCCAAGTCAGCTATACAGCTCAACTTTACAAATGCATTCGCATAGAATCAAAGTCAGCTAGACAGCTCAAAGCCACCTATACAGGTCAGCCTTGCAAAATTTGTTCACGTAAGATCAAAGTCACCTATACAGGTCAACCTTAAAATTTCATTCACAAAAGGTTCCTGGGATCAACGTCACCCATACGGGTCAACCTTGGTTCCCGAGATCAAAGCCACCCATACGGGTCAGCCTTGCAAAATTCATTCACATATACTTTCTCCATTCACATATAATTCCATAATCACCAATTCCTGGTGACCTTCAACCATAATCAAACCATGATAGAACAATTCATTTGACAACCATATGAATATGCCAATCAACCATAACCTAACAATTCAATTTTTAATGGATTGGGTTATGCACATAATTCACATAATTCCAATTATGCAACAATCAACATACAACATGACAATCAAAAAGGATAATTTAATTTCTGAAAATGAAACATCAAACAAGTCCAAGAACCCCGCACCTGATTACGAAAAGCATATCACGCACCTATGGTTCGGACGTCTCGAAAGGTCTCACAAAATCTTGCTCAACCGAGCCCACACCTATATCAACATACATACTTAATTTAATCTTTGTTCGACAATTGATATGCTTACTTGAGTGAGATTATTTTCTTTCTATTAACTCTTAAAATTCGTACACAAAATAAATGAAAAACAGAATTTCTAAACAGTAGCCCTTAATTCTGACCCTTGGTTACTAAAACTACAACAACTTTTTTATAGGGAACTCCAAACGACTTGAACTTGAACCACCAGAAACTAGACTCCAAGACACATCAAATAGACTCCTCATTTGTCCAAATTGATCTAGAATTGCCCTTTCAAATCCCCTCGTTAATCAGCCTCAAACCACTGTGCAGTCACGAAATTTAATGGCAAATGAAGTTCCAAGTCTAAGTCATATTAACTTTTAGATCTAATGATAATTCATGCTTAAAATTGATCACACAAACTTGAAGATATATGTTATTTAATCCAATTAGTTGTCCAAAATTATTACTAAAATTTTCTACATCTTAAAACTATTATTTTCATAAAATTTCTATGAGAAAAGACTTATTATACAAGTTTTTACATCTTGTCACAAATGGGTCCCTATCCAGGGACTACTTTCTAAACAATTTTATTTTTTGTCACCAATCAGTCCCTAAACCTTACCCGAATTTTTACACTACAAACCCTGTCATTTACCAGAATTGACCTGGAGCTGTTCAGAATACTGGAAATTTTCCGAACAGACCCTGGAATGTTGCAGAATAACACAGAACTATGCAGAATGCTAGAAAAATTACAGAAATGACTTTGGCAAATCAGAACAGCATACCAGTATACCAAAAAATGCTGAAACAGAATACTGTTGAACTGGAAATCAATACCAGCACAGAGAGGAGGCTAAATTTTTGGTTATTCAAAGTTGTATAAATAGGTTAATCAACCCTTCAAGGGTAATCATGACTAATTCAAAATTTTAGAAGGAAAACCAAGTAATTGTTGACAAGTCATTCAAGCAAAGGAAATTTAATTAATCAATGACATACATAGGTTGAGATAAAAGGTCATAAAAACTGATTCAATCCATTCAAAATTTCAATAAGCAAACTTAATTTAACACGAGAGCTTCAACCGATCAAAACACTCAAGCCTGAGTAGAAAATATAAAATTTGTAAGGCCAATTTGAATCAATCACAACAACACTAATTAACTTCATAAAGTCAAGAACATTGCATTAATCGACAATGTCACATAAAAAATCATATTTATCAATTTTCCCAACCACACAAACCCTAAATCAATCATAATCAAAATAATTCCAGATTTTAAGAGAGTGAGAGAAGAAATTACCAATTAACACATTTATTTGTTGGATTACACTAGATTAATCACAATCCTTCTCTAATTTTCGGATTTGAACCAAACCCTAGATAGAAAATGAAGAATAAAATGAAATTGAGAGAGGAAACACCAAATTAACAACATAGAAGGTTAATGGAGGTAGATTACTCACAACATATACAAAAATTTCATATTCGATCGAAACCCTAAACAATTGCTATGAATTTCAGATTTTGGGAGAAGAGAGGAAGAAGAAAAAACCAATTTGAGAGCTATATAGCTACTAGAGAGAGGGATAATTAATCCACCATTTCCATTCTTTTCTTCAATTTTCCAAGCAATTTGATGGATTTTTGAGGGAGAAGAGAGATCTCTCTCTTTTTCTTTATTTGGGCAGATCACACACAAGAAAGGCATAGAAGTGAGAGATAGAGAGTACAAAACATATGGCGGCGTGGAGCACCAACTCATTTTACTCCATGGAGTAACGTAGCCCATCCCATATATATATATATATATATATATATATATATATATATAGAGTAAGGCTGGGGTGCTATGGATAGCATAGAGGCCTCTATGCTACGGCTCAATATTCAAGTTTTCAAAATCCAAACGGTCGATCCGAACTGTTCATCTTATTCTCCATATTAATATCTGCTTGGAGACCAAATTTTATAATTTTCTGAATTTTTTACTATTTATTAAGTATTTTACAAAATTGTTGATCCAACGGTGGCTGCACAAAACAGTAAAACCGTTGGATTAGCGATTTTCAAAGTGGCTTAATAAATAGTAAAAAAATTCAGAAAAAATATAAAATTTGGTCTCCAAACAGATATTAATATGGAGAATAAGATGAACGGTTCGGATCGACCGTTTGGATTTTGAAAACTTGAATATTGAGCCGTAGCATAGAGGCCTCTATGCTATCCATAGCACCCCAGCCTTACTATATATATATATATATATATATATATATATATATATATAGGAATATGCTAGCATGCTACTCGTAGCATAGAGGCCCTCCGTGCAACGGCTCAATATTCGACTTTTCAAAATCGTAACGGTCGAACCGAACCGTTCATCTTGTTCTCCATATTAATATGTGTTTGGAGACCAAATTTTACATTTTTTGGAATTTGTTTACTATTTTTTTAGATTTATTGAAAATCGTTGTTTTCAGCAAATCTGGACCATAAAAAAACAGCGATTTTCAATAAATCTAAAAAAATAGTAAACAAATTCCAAAAAATGTAAAATTTGGTCCCCAAACACATATTAATATGGAAAACAAGATGAACGGTTCGGATCGACCGTTAGGATTTTGAAAAATCAAAAATTGAGCCGTTGCACGGAGGGCTTCTATGCTACACGTAGCACCGTAGCAAGTTCATATATATATATATATATATATATATATAGAGAGAGAGAGAGAGAGAGAGAGGAGGGATCAAGTTACAATATTTTTTGAGTTACAACAAGTTACAACAAGCATTATTTACATTTTCAAAGTCCAAATTGTCGATCCAAACCGTTAGATGTGATCTTTACAATAAAATGTGCTTGGAGACCAAATTTTAAATTTTTTGGAATTTTTTTACTATTTATTAAGATGGGTACAAAATTCAATGGTATGAATTTGACTAGTTTTTATACCCACCTTAATAAATAGTAAAAAAATTCCAAACAATGTAAAATTTGGTCTCCAAGCACATTTTATTGTAGAGATCACATCTAACGGTTTGGGTCGACGATTTGGACTTTGAAAATGTAAATAATGCTTGTTGTAACTTGTTGTAACTCAAAAAATGTTGTAACTTGATCCCTCCTCATATATATATATATATATATATATATATATATATATGAGATGGGCTATGGTGCATTGCAATGCATGAATCCCCTTATGCATTGCACTATAAATCACGGATTTAAAGTTTAAACGACTAATCCGAACCGTTAGATGTTTAATTCATATTGAAATGTACTTGGAGACCAAATTTTACATTTTTTGGAATTTTTTTACTATTTATTAAGCATTTTTGAAAATTGCTGATTTGCTGTGAACAGTAAAATTTTATGTACCATCAGATCAGTGACTTTCAAAATTACTTAATGTAACGCTTCTGAATTCGGGTATATTTTAAATTTAGAATCCAATTTGAATCAAAATAAAAATAAGAATAATATATATAGTTCAGAAAATAAATAGCAAAACGTTTTATTAATTTACATGAAAGTTATATCTAAATTCTGCATATAAATTTTAATTATGCATTTCTTAGCCCAATTAGTAAGCCCAAATTAGAAATATGCAATCCTAAGTTTAGCCCACATCCAATAATATAACCAACCAAAGTCTCTCCTCTCTTCTCATTCCCAATTGTTTCCTTTTCAATTATTCCTGTAAGTCTTTCTCTTTCTCTTTCTCTCTTCTTGGCCGCCCCCCCCATCTCTTTTTGGATGCCGCCGGCCCTCCCTCTCTCTTGTTCTCCCTTGTGCCGCCGCCCCCCTTCTCTCCCTTGGCTGCTGACCCGCTGACCCGAGCCCCACCCTTGGCCGCTGACCCGAGCAACCCCAAGGCCGCCAGCCCCCTAGGCCGACAGCCCCCTAGCCGAACCCCTCCCTCTCTCTCTTCTTCCCCTTGCCGCTGCCGCCGGCCACTACCCTAGCCGGACCCCTGCTGGCCGAACCACAGCCCTAGACCCGAACCCAAACCCTAGACCCGAACCCATTAACCCTACACCCGAACCCATTAACCCTAGACCCGAAACCCATTAACCCTAGAGTGTGATCCTATGAACCAAAACCTAAACCCAATAACCCAATATCCGAACCGAACCCCTTCCCTCTTTAAAGTCAATCAAATTAGTATGAGGATCAAGGTTAATACCAATTTAATAATACCAAATTGAATTGTGGGGGAAACTGAATTGAGGGTTTTAATTATGTATAAATTCTTTGGATTTAAAAAGAAATAAGAAGTTAATTAAGCGTTTAAAACTTAGGAGCAAACCGCGTGAATTTAGGAGACGCTGAGAATACGCGAGATCCTGACAACCGCTCAAACGAAGGCACTGAAAATACAGGTGCGGGTTCCTGGTCTTTTTACAAATAATACAAAAAATGCATGGATTGAGGTAAGTAGTCCTTTTTCTTAATCTGGTGGATAAACTGCATGTTGTGAATGTCGAACAATCGTTTGAATTTGTGTAGAATTGCATGATAGGAACTCTTGATGCATGAAATTGAATTGATAGGAATTGAATTGTGAATTTGAGAATGGGGAACTTGAATGAATCGTATTAAATTGGGGCCGTCCGTGTGAGGCGGCTCTGCATGTGTTTTTGAAAAGCGGGCTGTCCATGTGTGGCAGCCCAGTGTGTGAACAGGACAGAACAGAACAGAACAGAACAGAACAGAACGGGTCGCCAAATTCGCGGCGGTTCGCCGGATGGGTCCCCGAAATGGCCCATCTAGAGTGTGATAATCGGGTCGTCCTTGCGTGGCGATTCGCCGTGTTTTCATGTACGGGCATGGATTCCCAGAGTGTGGAATTTTAAAACCTTTTGAAATGAGTTAAAAAGGGGCGGGAATAAAAACTGGTTATTTTAAAGTGAATTGCATATCCGAATTGATAGGGACATGGGGAAAAATTCAAAAACCTTCTTTTTATGTTATTTGGGGAATTAAATGCATTGATTTGTAAAAGCACCGGGCTGGAACTAAATCCCGCACTGAGAGTTAGTTCGATCTCTCACCGTACCACCTGTTATGTGGGTTCCAGGAAACGAAGAAGAAAGCATGGAGGAAGGCCGCGGGTGAGGAAATTAGCGGAAGTTGTTAAGATAGCCACTCTCTGTTTATTTTATATTTGTATGAACAATATATTGTGTGGACATGGCAGTGACTGTTTGACTAGCCATGTCTGACATATTGTCCCTTTTTCTGTTTGTTTGTGAACTCCATTTATTTTTAAATAAAGTGGCTTGTTGAATGTTTTTATTGATGATGTATGTGATGTGCTTAACGCCTAGCGCATAAATGCGCGGCGGGTTGTCCGGGGGTGTGACACTTAATAAATAGTAAACAAATTCCAAAAAATGTAAAATTTGGTCCCCAAGCAGATGTTAATATGAAGAACAAGATGAACGGTTCGGATCGATCGTTTGAACTTTAAATCCGTGATTTATAGTGCAATGCATAAGGGGTTCATGCATTGCAATGCACCATAGCCCATCTCTCTCTCTATATATATATATACAAACACACACACACACACATACATACATAAATACATGTGTGTGTGTATGTGTATATATAAATATATGTACATATATACACACACATAGATATACTGAATAAAGGGTTGAAGTGAAGCCACCCAACTATTAATATTCTCAAAGAATTGTTTATGGTTTTTTTTTTTTTTAATTTCAAACCTACGACTTCTCACACAGAGAGCGTTGCTTTTGTTACTAAACCAAAACTTAGTTCTCAAATAATTAATAACTTGTACTTTTCTGTTGGCATTTACTGTGTTATTCTTTTAAATTGATTTTTCTAAGATTTATATATTTCATATAAAATCTCATTTTGCCTCCTTGCATAAAAAGCCATTTTAGAGTTCTCTTAAAATTTCAAAGTGGTAAATTTTCTCACTAATTTCCATAGTCAATATGAGCAATTCTTTAGAAAAGTAAACGGTTATGCGCAATTTCCGTTATTTCCATGTAATTGAGGGTTCTCACTAATTTCCATATATATATAGTCAATATATGATTTATCAGGACAATTATAATACCACGTTGAAATTTTTATAATTCAAAATTCTATTCACCCAGATAAAATCTCAGCCGTCCGCTCAGTAGATCTCAGCCGCTCATCAAAAATATATTTCAATCGCAGCCATAAATCATTAATTTTGATTTTATATAGCGGTTTCATATGACAAACATGTAGAAGTCTATATTTATTTCGAATCGTACTCCCCACATGGGAAACCACATGAAAATGGATCTGAATCTGCTGAAATCCGAGGTCGTTATTGTTCACCTTGAAATTCCTGCAATCCGAATCCAACCGTCAAACTGTTCCGAGAGACGTGCAAGAAAAAACCAATTGTTTCAAGATGCGTTCTCAAAAAAATTCAATGGTTGGATTTCGGATTGCAGGAATTTCATGGTGAACAGTACTCGATCTCGGAATTTCAGCTGATTTATTTTTCATGAAAATTGTTTCATTCAAAACAAACAAAAGACGTGTTTTCCTTTCTGATGCATTTTGCCTTTCCCGATGCAACGCGTTTCAAATTTTTTTGAAAGAAGAAAGTCTCACCCAGTGTTTGGTAAATGCCTCCGGGGGCTCAACTCGGACCGGTCCACCCACGGGTACACGGGCACGGGTATTAAACGGGCCAGACCCAGTTTTTTGAAAAAAAAAACCCGTGAGAACCCAGACCATACCCGTGAGTCCGTGCCCGTGAACCCGTGCGTCCGTGCCCGTGTCCCTGGCCTTGCCTGTGAGCCCGTGGCAGAATTTTTTTTTTTTTTACTTTTGATTTAAAATTCAAATTTTAAACGTAATTTCCCCCTATGTCAAATGAATAGAGTTCAAATATAAGAAATTTAAGAAATCTATTGATTTAAGAAATTTATTGATTCAAATATTATTTTTTAATCTATTGATTTAAGAAATTTTTATTTATATTTTATTGTAACAAAAATTATTGAATTCAAATATACAATCATGTCAAATGAATTTTAATTGGTATTAATTTGGATTTATAATTTATTGGTTTTCAAAAAAAAAAAAAAAAAAAAAAACCGGATCCGGACCCAGACCGCCCGGCCCCCCGTACCCGGATCGTCCTGCCCCCGAACCTGTGACGGGCACGGGTATTAAACGGGCAAGGCAGGATTTTTGAAAAAAAAATCCGTAATGCCCGGCCCGTTGTACCCGTGTGCCCGTGACGCCCGTGACCGTGAGTACCCGTGCCTGTGCCGGGTTTTGCCCGGACCGCCCGGCCTGGCCGTTTACCAAACACTAGTCTCACCACTTTGAAAAGTCTCTCTTTCTTCTATTTATTCCTCTGTGCCCTCCTCCCTCGTACAGCTCGCCTTGCTCTCCCGTTGGCCAAACGAACTGTCGCCACACTAATGGAGAAACAGGAATCAGGATCGGCTTATCTGGATCGGGTGTACTAACCAACCGATACTAATACCTATCTGGATCGGTTCTATCACTAAAACCGATACTAAAAGCTAATGAAAGCACAGCACATGCACTATCAGTATCGGTTCTAAGCTTAGAACCGATCCAGATACTATCAGCATCGGTTCTAAGCTTAGAACCGATGCTGATTGTAAAGTATCAGGATCGGTTCTAAGCTTAGAACCGATGCTGATAGTATCTGGATCGGTTCTAAGCTTAGAACCGATGCTGATAGTGCATATTTAGCTTTATCCCGAAGTCTGATTCTTCCCAGAATCATTTTTCTTTCTTTTTCCTCCATTGCTTGGCGCAGCAGCTGTCTTACTGGGCATTGATCAGCTATCTCACTCTTCGTTCTCAGGTTCATTAATTGATTAATCATCTCTTTTCTCAAGTTTGATGTTAGATCTAGCACAATTTAGGTTCTAATTCGGCCCATTTTATAAACCCTAATCTATCTTTTAGGTTTTAATACATTTTTATATTTTAAGCTTTTCTTTATATGTGAAGATGAGCAAATTCATGATATATATGAATTTTTGATATAACTATATTTGCACATGCATGCTATATTTGAGCTTTTGATATATACCCATATATACCCTAGCATGCATCATATATATGTTATATAGTATTTGGCTAATATGCTATGGGTTGCATAGAGACCTCCCGTGCTACGGCTCAATATTTGAGTTTTCAAAATACTAACGGTCGATCCGAACCATTCATATTGTTCTCCATATTAATATGTGTTTGGAGACCAAATTTTAAATTTTTTGGAAATTGTTTACTATTTATTTATGGTCCAGATTTGTCTGAAAAACAACGATTTTCAATAAATCTAAAAAAAAAGTAAAAAATTTCCAAAAAATGTAAAATTTGGTCTCCAAACACATATTAATATGGAGAACAAGATAAACGGTTCGGATCGACCGTTAGTATTTTGAAAACTCAAATATTGAGCCATAGCACGGGAGGCCTCTATGCAACCCATATATAGCACCGTAGCCAAGTCCATGTTATATATATATACATCTCTTATTTAGGTTCCGATGGTTTAATTTTGTAGTTTGGCTATTATTGAGAGATTTGGTGCAGCGATCTTCATCTCACTCGGTACGGCATCTAAAAAAGTTGTAAGTACAACATAAAACTCATGTTTAATTAGTTTTGTGCATAAATGTGTATTTCGATAGCTAGACTAAATAGATTTGTAGTAAGTATGTAGCTAGAGTATTGTCTTAAGAGCCAAAACCGCATTATTAATGCCTTTAAGTCATGATACCCGTTCAAAATTAATCCATTAGGGATTAATTTTGAATAGTCCCCGTTTTGGGACTGCTCTTTGAATACTTTGTCTCAATTAGGATGTGACCACTTGTTAGTCGTGTTTTAGTATTTAAGAAAATTTCGGCAGCATTTCTCCTTATTAGTTTCCCGAATACTCGGGGAACTAAGGGGAAATGCTGCCGAAATTTTCTTAAATACTAAAACACGACTAACAAGTGGTCACTACTGAGACGAAGTATTCAAAGAGTGGGATAGGATGGTAACCAGGCCCCATGTAATCCTTACTGTGAATATAATTTAGTACCCCAAGCTTGTTCTAAATTAATTGTGTTCTACTATAATTGCAGATGGACCGCAGTTGGATGTACGAAGCATCACGTCTATCGGATGAATATACGACAGGTGTCGAGGAATTTATCAGAGTTGCTATGGAAGATATGGCGAATAAGGGGAGTACAATGATGTCGTGTCCTTGTCGTGATTGTAACAATGGTCAAAAATTTTCCAACCCGAACCAAGTGAGGAGCCATTTAATCCGTCGTGGATTCAAGCAAGGATATAAGTGTTGGATATGGCATGGTGAGAGTTTTCCAACCGACATAGGTACTGGTACTGAGCATCAGGAATACCATACCGTTGGGGATGAGGGGAATGACTTACGGGGATTGGAAACCGACGTAGGTACTCGTACTGAGCAACAGGAGTATCATACCGAAAAAAATGATGATATAGTGGTAGATAAATGTGATAATTTTGATCAAAT
Organism: Carex rostrata; assembly: GCA_964058875.1. Classification (NCBI taxonomy): domain Eukaryota; kingdom Viridiplantae; phylum Streptophyta; class Magnoliopsida; order Poales; family Cyperaceae; genus Carex; species Carex rostrata. Next base: position 3,342,274 of record CAXKVT010000054.1, read on the forward strand.
GTTACGTGATATAGAAGAGGATTTTGATAATGATAAGCAGTATTGTTTGTTTGAGAATTTGTACGAAGATTCTAATAAGGAATTGTATCCTGGTTGTTCTAAATTTTCAAAATTGAAAGGTGTATTAAAATTGTATAACTTTAAAGCATCTAACGGTTGGAGTGATAGAAGTTTTACTGAGCTATTACAAACTTTAAAAGAAATGCTTCCGGAAGGAAACGAGATACCACCCAATGTTTACGAAGCGAAGAAAATATTGTGCCTAGTTGATTTGGGAGTTCAAAGAATACACGCGTGCCCAAATGATTGTATATTATATCGAAATGAGTATGAAGACCTTCACGAGTGTCCAAAATGTGGTGCATCATGTTACAAACCAAAGCAGATTGCCAGTGATAAAAGTGATGATTGTAAACCGAATAAAGGACCTCCTGCAAAAGCATTGTGGTACCTCCCCGTAAAACCGAGATTCAAACGTTTGTTATCAAATGCTAAAGATGCAAAATTACTGCGTTGGCATGCCGAAAACCGGAAGAAAGACTGGAAATTACGGCACCCCGCTGATTCTCCTCAGTGGAGGAATATTGACAGAGAGTTTTCTGAATTCGGACGTGACCCTAGAAATCTAAAGCTTGGGCTGAGTGCAGATGGAATAAATCCGCACAGTAGCATGAGCAGCAAGCATAGCAGTTGGCCGATTCTATTGTGCATTTATAATCTTCCGCCTTGGTTATGTATGAAGTGCAAATACATCATGTTGACCTTGCTCATATCAGGACCCAAACAGCCCGGGAACGACATAGATGTGTATCTAGCGCCATTGATTGAGGATTTAAAAGAATTATGGCAACCCGGAGTGCAAATGTATGATGCATACAGCAAGGAGAAATTCACTTTACGGGCCATGCTTTTCTGCACCATTAATGATTTTCCGGCTTATGGAAATTTGTCGGGTTATAGTGTCAAAGGAGAGAAAGCGTGCCCTGTTTGCCTGGATGATACAGTCGATGTGTGGCTACCCAACTCCTCTAAAAATGTGTACATGGGTCATCGTAGATTTCTTCCTGCCAACCACGCACACCGAAAGAGAAAAAAAGAATTCAATGGAAAGATCGAGAATACCAGAGCAAATTACCCGTTGACCGGTAAGCAAGTTTATTCGCGAGTAAAAGATTTGAAAGTTCAATTGGGTAAATTTAAAAAGAAGGTGGTAAAGAAAGGGGCTCCGAAAATATGTTGGAAGAAGAGGTCAATATTCTGGGATTTACCTGTCACACCCCGGGACAACCCGCCACGTATTTACACGTAAGGCGTGTGCACATCACATACATTATCAATAATACTATAATAAAGCCACATTTATTTCATAATCAAATAAGTTTAACAAACGATCATGGCAGACACGGCTAGTAATACAAACACTGCCAAGCCTGCTCAATGTATCAATAATTGAATAATTGGAAACAAAAAATAAACAACATGTGGCATTTATCAATCACAAGCCTTTCCGTTGATTAGTCTCACTCTAGTCCTTGCTCGACTTCTTCATCTTCATTACCTCTGCTCGTTGACCTCCTAATCCACGCCCCTTCTATTCGTGCTCATTCCTGGCCTCGTCATTTTCTGGAACCCACATAAAAGTGGAACGGGTGAGAGATCGAACATTCTCTCAGTGCGGGATTTAGTTCCAGCCCGGATATTTGTAAAATCTTCCTTTTATTTAATCAACAACTAAAATGCAATCTATATTACCCTATCATGCAATGACTATCATTCATATGAGCACTTGTTACTTTAAAATCGTATTAATCACTGATAATTACTTTGCTTATGATACATTATATCTCAAACCCGACTGCAACTAGCATTCCCTGCATATCGGTCTCGACCGCGACTAGCAATCCTCGCGTATCGACCTTTCAACTATCAAACCCGACTGCGACTAGCAATCCCCGCATATCGGTCCCGACCGTGACTAGCAATCCCCACGTATCGGCCTTCCAAATATCGAACCCGACTGCGACTAGCATTCCCCGCATATCGGTCCCGACCACGACTAGCAATCCCCGTGTATCGGCCTTTCCAACATCGAACCCGACTGCGACTAGCATTCCCCGCATATCGGTCCCGACCGCGACTAACAGCCCCCGCGTATCGGCCTTTCCATTCATTCATCTCACAGCGATCGTTCGTTTTCTTATGCTAATGTTATACTCAATCGATATATTCTATTCATATCATATGTTCCAAACAAAATAATCATATTATTTATTCTCTAAACAAAGCCAAAAGGGCTGTTCGAATCAACATGCACAATTTCATAAGTAAAAATATAATACACACAAAGGAATAAGTAAATAATTTTACAAAAAGTCCAGGAAACCCGCACCTGATATTGCAGTAATTTTCTTGATCGTCTCTTGCGTTGTTTAAATCTTTATAAGACGAATCTGATACAATAATATACCTCTAATTAATAATGTATAATATTCACTCGTTCTCATTATCTAAAACTTCTTGATTATACTATTAGTATTATATTCACATATTATTAATCCTAATATTATACTTTAATTAGTTTTACTTTGACAATTCATTTTGATTTGCAAACAAATTTGAAATCTTAATATGATGTATCGTAAAATTAGTATAAAATAACTCAGCAATAAATTAGCGAGAAAATCATTTAATTATTTTTATTCTACAACTATTTATAATTGATCAAAAGAGATCTCTAAGTTTTATATTTGCTGAAATTTATATTTAAATAAAGATTTCCTAAATTTTATATTTTATTGAATTTACTTTTAGATCTATAAAAAAGATAATTGTAAACAATTATGAAAATGAAATCTTCACTTCTAAATAAATTAATATTGTAATGTCCATATTATATGCTTTCTGAAATTGGACTCAAATTTATGGAAATATTATTTTGGTATGGTTCTCCTTATTAAGAGATTATAACATTCATATAAATAATTCTCACGCAGAAAGAAGAAACAAATTAAGAAATATTTTTAAATTATAATAGAAATAACCAAAACTTAATTTCACGTGACCTTAAAATAAGTACTATATTATGATTACAACGTAAATACTACATTTAATGAAATCAAAGACAAATTATTTCGGATATTAATATAATTAGATTAATACTTGTTAATAAATATTATTTTCAGATTTCTAACATTATTAAAGGGATTATTACTAACAAATTCATATTATATTATAATTAATGAAATTAATATTTATAAGAAAATACTACCTAATAAATTCCAGATAAATAATTTCTTATAACTAAAATCATACAATCCAATGATAAAATTTATTCTAAGCCCATAAACCTGATTATCTCATCCCAATCAATTCAATTTATTGTACTGCCAATTTAATATCAAATGATATAATTTTAATTACCTTAGTTGCAGATTTTCCGAATGAAAGAGGAGCCTTGATAACTTTAGATCATGAGATATATAAATACTAATATCTAATAGTTTTAAGATGGAGAGTTGGAGGTTTGAGATAAATCAAAATAAAAGGGTTGGGTTGGTGGAGACAAAAACAACAATCAACGGAGGCGGCAGGGAATTAAATAAAGGGTGCGTAGTGTAGGGTTTAGTGTTTAAAAAGGAAATTAAGAGGAGGCAGTTAATAGGATTCACGTGGTTTTAATTTTTTTGAAGGGTCGGTTATTTTTATGGAATGGGCTGCTCACAATTAATTGGGCTGGCATATCTTTTGAATTAGTTATAAATTTTATATTGTAGCCTACCAATTTATTTAATTAATGAAACTAAATTTTAATTGGGTCATTACTCAAATTTATTTCTTAAGTTACCACGTTACATCGATATTCATTATGCTTTTAAATCTCTCAGGTTAATTAATGCCAATAATGTTGAACAAGTAAAAATAAAATAAAATAAAAATTACGTGACAGAATGTTACATTACCATACTGGGAGCACTTAGAGGTTCGACACTGTCTCGATGTGATGCATGTGGTTAAAAACGTGTGTGATAGCATAGTTGGAACATTATTGAATATTCCGGGTAAAACTAAGGACGGTATCAATGCTCGGAAAGACATGCAATTCTTGAACATAAGGCCAGATCTACAACCAGCAGAGAAGGAAAGAGAAAAAGGAAAAACTTGTACATATCTAAAACCCGCAATGCATACGCTATCGAAAGCAGAGAAAAAAAGCTTACTGGAATGCCTTCATGGTGTCAAAGTTCCATCTGGATATTCTTCGAATTTTAAAAACCTAGTTTCACTGGATGATTTAAAATTGACAGGAATGAAGTCTCACGACTGTCATGTTTTAATGACACAGCTTCTTCCTGTTGCAATTCGGGGCATATTGCCAAAGTGTGTTAGGCAGACCATTACGAAGCTTTGCTTTTTCTTTAACGCCATTTGTTGCAAAGTAAATGATCCTGATACGCTAGATGCTCTGCAGAAGGAGGTTGTTGTCACTCTTTGTCATCTTGAAATGTATTTTCCCCCGTCTTTTTTTGACATCATGGTTCATTTAATCGTTCACCTAATTAGAGAAATTAAGATGTGTGGACCTGTTTTCTTGCGGTACATGTATCCGTTCGAGAGATACATGGGATTGTTAAAGGGATATGTCAGGAACCGATATCGGCCTGAGGGCAGCATCGTAAAAGCTTACACTGCCGAAGAGGTTATTGAGTTTTGTACTAATTATATGGATGATGTCAAAGCCATCGGCATCCCTAAATCTCGGCACGAGGGTAGACTTCACAGGGTAGGAACAATCGGTGCGAAATTATTCATGCCTGATAGTACAACAATGTCACTAGCACATTTTCATGTTTTGCAACACCTCACTGACGTTCATCCTTTTTGGAACGAGCATATGACTCTCTTGCGGCAACAGAATCCTAAGAAATCTAACAAGTGGTTAATCGGCGAATACAATAAAACTTTTGAAAGATGGTTTACACGTAGAGTCATGCAAGCTCCGGAGGGAGAAAACATTAAAGAAATTGTCAAATTGTTGGCTCTTGGTCCAGTTCATGTCATGAGGACCTTCCAAGAATATGACATCAACGGGTACATATTTTACACAAGAAATCAAGATGCAAAGAGTACCGTGCAAAACAGTGGAGTGACGTTAGTAGCTGTTTCGAGTGATTTGTCAGATCCTGAAGGTGCCGGACCATCGCATGCATCGATTTCATATTACGGGTTTATTGAAGAAATTTGGGAGCTCGATTACAGAAGATTTAATATCCCGTTATTTATGTGTAAATGGGTCGATAACCGTAGGGGGGTTAAAGTCGACAAAGATGGTTTTATTCTGGTGGATTTCAGTAAAGCTGGATATAAGGATGATTCATTTATACTTGCAAGACAAGCCACGCAAGTGTTCTACGTAACTAATCCCGCCGATCGTTCAAGACATGTTGTCCTCTCTGGTAAAAGACGTATAATCGGGATTGATAATGTGGAAGACGAAGAAGCGTACGATCATTTTGATGAGATACCACCGTTTTCTACTGGCATGGCATCTCTACCGGGCGCTGAGGATAATGAAACAGGTCACATGCGCATCGATCATGATGAAGGAGAATGGGTTGAAGAAGTTTCCATTGGCAAGTCATAATATTGGTATGTCATATATTTAATATTGGTATGTCAAAAAATATTAAAATGTGAGTTAATAATCTTTAATATTGCTGACAAAAAGGTACGGGTTTTTTTTTCAGAATGCACTGAAACACCCGACGATGAGAAGCATGCAAGTTATTCTTCAACACTTCTTGTAGCTTATTTTTTTTCATGTTATATGTAATTTATTAGCTTATTTTTAAATTTTTAATGTTTTTATTTTAGTAGCTTATTTTATTTTATTTTATTTTATTTTATAAGTAATTTTTAAAATACAAAAATATTAAATAACACATAAACATGCTTTTTTTATATTTTAAAATAACATACACATTCAAAAATATAAAATAACACATAAACGTGCTTTTTTTATATTTTAAAATAACATACACATTCAAAAATATAAAATAACACATAAACATGTTTTTTTTATATTTTAAAATAACATACGCATTCAAAAATATAAAATAACACATAAAAATCCTTTTTTTAAATTTTAAAATACAGAAATATAAAATAACACATAAACATGTTTTTTTTATACAAAAATATAAAATAACACAATTTTAAATAAATAGCACTATCAGCATCGGTTCCTAGCTTAAGAACCGATGCTGATAGTAATACACATTATTTTAAATAAATAGCACTATCAGCATCGGTTCTTAAGCTAGGAACCGATGCTGATTAGTTACACATACAAAAATGAGTTAGGCTAATATGACATTGGTGTTATTTGAAACTAAATAACACCAAATCTTAAAATAAAAATATAAAATAACACATAAACATGATTTTTTTTTATTTTAAAATAACATACACATTCAAAAATATAAAATAACACATAAAAATCCTTTTTTTAAATTTTAAAATACAAAAATATAAAATAACACATAAACATGTTTTTTTTATACAAAAATATAAAATAACACAATTTTAAATAAATAGCACTATCAGCATCGGTTCCTAGCTTAAGAACCGATGCTGATAATAATCCGCATTATTTTAAATAAATGGCACTATCAGCATCAGTTTCTAGCTTAAGAACCGATAGAGATAACTATCAGCATCGGTTCTTAAGCTAGGAACCGATGCTGATAGGCTTCCCTATCCAACCGGCGCCTCTATATTCTTTAAAACTTACTCATTTTTCAAAACCTCAAAACCTCAAAATTAAACCGTTCTGACCTAGCCTTGCTCCTCCTCCGCCGTGACCTAGCCGTGCTCCTTCTCCTCCGCCGTGGCCTAGCCGTGCTCCTTCTCCTCCGCCGTAACCTTCCTTAGCCTCACTCGGACTCCTCCGCCTCCTCCTTCCTTAGCCGTGACCTCCTTCTCTAGCTCCTTCCTTGGCCGTGACCCCTCTCTCTCCTTCTCCTCCGTTGGCTCTTCTCCTCCGTCGACTCTGTTGGCTTGTGACCTCCGTCGGCTCGTTTGCTCCGCCTCCCTCTCCCTCTCAAATCGGGTAATTAATTGAATTGTTACATTAATTGAATAAGTAATTGTTCGCACAGAATATATGCTTACAAAGTTTCGATATAGCAAGCTATACCTTTTAAACCTTTGTTATACTCTGTCAAATCAGGTAGCAAGTGCACTACCCTATCGTTGAGTATGCTCAGGTATCGATCCAAGAAACGGAAGAAAATAACCGGACTCGTCTTAAAATTACTTGTGATTCTAGAAGTAAGAGAAGTTGGTTTGATTTGGTTCTAACAATTCTAATGATTTATGACAAGTTTAAAAAGCAATAAAAGAGAATTAAAGTTGTTTTCAATTAATAAAAAGGCGTTTCCAGGGTTCAGATTTCATTTCTGTTCAGCCCCGAGGCATACGGCCCGTACGGATTCCCGTACGGCCCGTAGGGCACCCCGAGTAAATGCTGCAGCCACTGTTTTCTATGTTGGTGCTATTGTTTAGGGTTTCTATCGACCAGATCTAAGTACCTAACCTCAACTTTCGCATTTTGGCTTAGTACCCGATTACCGGACTCAAATACTTCCCTCTTAGATGCGTTAAACCTCAACTTTCGCATTTTGGCCTAATTTATCTAAGTTACTTGTTGGTTTACTAAAAGTATCCAAGGACTTTCGCCTCAAGGAAAGTTTCACCTTTCGGGTACTCCTTGGTTTCACCCTACTTCATATACTTTATTCGGTTGGATTAAATGTCATAGACTTGGTTCCTAACGCCTAGATGTGCGCATTCATCTAAGGGGATGACTAATCAATTCAAGCAAGCACAAATAAAGCAATCAAAATACTACTCAACAAGATAAAAACAAAGCATTCAACACAAAATCCAAGTAGCATGCAACAAAACAAAACTAGAAACTACATCTTAGCCCTAGAAACAAAGTAAATTAGCTACTCATGTTCATAAGATAACACAAATAACAGAAAATAAAAGAGTTCATGACAAAACAGTGGAGAAAATCGAAGATCCGTTGCAAACTCGCGTTTTTCACTTCTCTTCTCCTTCCCTCTTCTTGTCTTTTGCTCCAAGAAAGGTTGTCCAAGTTTCCAGTGGTGAATCTCCTTTTTTTGGTGAGGAAATATCTCATTTAATGCCCCAGATCGCGCCCCCAGGGGCTTCCTTTTCGGCCTCCTTAAATTATGCTCATTTAAGATTCCAGCTGGATTTTCCGAATTAGCGCCCTACGGGCCGTATGCCTGTGTTTTGTCTTGGAGACTTCATGCCTCTATTGTGGAAACCTTCTGTGTGGTTGGGCTAATCCTGTACGGCCCGTAGGGAAAATTATACGGGCCGTATGAAAAGTTGTCAGATGCAGTTTTTCGCCCTTTTTCCTGCAGAATAGCAAACAAAACATAGCAGTACCACATTTCATCGAAATACAAGTAAAAAGTCCACATTTATAGGCTTTAAAACACAGGTTTTGGTGCAAATTAGGGCTGTAAATTAGTCATAATATGGAGATATCAAATTGTTTTAGTTAACTAGTTAATTACCAAACCGAAATGTATATGATGAATGTATATGATGGTTTAGGGTATATTAGATTCGGGTATATGATTGTGAATATATATGATGAATGTATATGATGGTTTAGGGTATATTAGATTCGGGTATATGATTGTGAATGTATGTATGTTAGATTAATTCGGGTATATTCTTGTGATACTTGCATAATTTGTATGTATATGATGGTTTAGGGTTTAGGGTTTGCCAATTTAATTCTTGTGAAACTTGTATATGCTTATAGATTCGGGTATATGCTTAAATAATTGTGAATGTGTGTATGCTTAAATAATTGTGAATGTAGTAAGTCCCCTCTCCCTCCCTTGGTTTATTATGAATTGATTACAAAATTGTTTAGAAATTATTTAGAGACGGAGGATTAGAAATTCTTGAAATTGTTTACAAATGTTTAGAAATTGTTTAGACCACTTCGGATTAGAAATTCTTGAAATTGTTTAGAAATGTTGAATTAGTTGTTTAAGAATTGTTTAGAGATTCATACAAATGTTGAATTTGTATGAACATATATATTCTTGTGATACTTGGGTAAATTATATTCTTGTGATACTTTGGTAAATTATATGAAGGTGATACTTGTTTGAAATTGTTAGATATTGAGTTTAGAAACTCGAATTTTTTGTCATATTGAAATTGCAATTTTTGATACTTGTTATATTGTTAACCTATTTGCAAATTCAGATATGGAAAGCAATAGTCAGACAGCCTCGGCTAAGAAACGAGGAAGAGGGCCTAATGCAATCAAGGAGAAGTTTAACGAGAAAGGGAAAGAGGTGGAACTTGACAAGTTTCACAGGCCGGTTGTTACTACAGATACAACGTCTTTTCCAACGGAATTCGGTATATTGGTGAGAAGGAATATTCCTATAAGTTTCGTATTGTGGAAAGATGTTCCAGAAGAGAACAAGCTGAAAATATGGGAAACACTGAAGGTAAATAACGTAGTACTAAGTTCACAAGCTTTTATTTGATATTAACTAACTCTAAATTTTGATTTCTATTTGTTTGGCAGCTGAGATGGGGTATAAAAGATGACGAAAAAGTGAGGAACTATTATTATCAGAAGATGGCTACTTGTCACCGGAGGTGGCGATCCGACATGACTAAATTGTGGCGCGCGGGTGAGATGCCCAATTTTGCCAAGCAAAATATGGAAGAAAAAGACTGGGAGGTATTTGTCAAGTATCGAGAGACGGAGGAGTTTGAGGTATGTTTATTTATGCGGATCACCTACCTTATCTCTAAGTAAGAATTCAAATTCTCTTATAATTAAGGCCTACAATGATTGTCGTGACATATTAATTGTAGACTGCTAGCAAGATTGGAAAGGAGAATCAGGCCAAAAATGAGTATCCGCATTTCTTAGGATCTAGAGGTTACATGGGCGAGGGTTTTCGGAGTAGGCTTACAGATGCTATGCAGACGATTGCAGACGAGAAAGCATCTAGTGATCCGTCTTCCCAAGGCTCAACAAGTGCATTGAAACCAGAAGAGGTCCTTGATATGTCGATTGAGCATAGGCACGTCACCTGGAGACTAGGAAGACAAAAGCTCGATAAGGAGACCAAGGAACGCTTTTATCCAGAAACATACGTACCGGTCATCGAGAAAATTGTAAGAATTTTAGATATTGTCATTCATTGAAACCTCTACTTTAATTTATTAGTTTATTGTAAGAATTTTAGATATTGTCATTCATTGAAACCTCTACTTTTATTTATTAGTTTATAACATGTTGTCATTCCAGGGAGAACAAGAGGCGGCTCTGAAACAAGGCTTGTTGGCCGTCGAACGATACGACGATGTTCTCGAAAAATCTCTGTCAAATCCGGAACATCCTGGGAGGGTGAGAGGAGTGGGAGGTTTGGTTCCTATCAGAAAAACATACGAGAAGAGCTCAATAAGGAGGAGACGCGCTCCCTCGAGTTCCGAAGCAAAAATGAGGGAAGAACTTAGGGAAGAAATGGAGGACAAAGTAAGAGAAATAGAGGTGAGACTAGAAGCAAAAATGAGGGAAGAAATGAAGTCTCAACTTGCACTTTTGGTTCAGCAGTCAATGGGCCAACAAGTTCAGACGTTTACCCCAACAGTCCTTCAGAGCAGCAGCCAGTCAGTCAAATCAATTGCAAATCTTTCCGGGTATACTGAGGTAATGCAAATTCAAATTCAATAATATTCAAATTTCACCATTTATTTTCCATTACATGTTGTACTGTTCATACGTTTTAGTTTATTTGAGTAAATACATATATCTGAACAGGAGGCAGAAATAAGCTGCAAACTCCAGGCAGCTTTCAATGGAAACACTGTTACAGTAGTCGTGGGGACAATTCATGTTCCAGTTGCACCCGGTGGAACAATTCACGGCAGATCGATGCCGCTCGACCATGCAAGAGTGATGGTGGATGGTATTTTCGATGCGGACTTCATAAATCACCCATTACCTGTACCAAATGGCGAGCAGGAAACCCTAAAGGATGCCCTCGGTAGTTTCACTGCATGGCCGATGTCCATGATAGTGATAGGTTCAGCTGAGGTATATTATTATTACAAGTTCTTATACTTCCAAATTAGTATCTATGTGATAGAGTTATAGATGATTTTGGATTTTACTTCAATTTATTATGAAATTTTGCAGGAACCAGGCAAAGAAATGATTATTCCTGGAGGTCCGAAAGTAACGAGTCACTGCAAGGCATTTGATGGTATCAATTTTGACAAGCTGGGACAGACATTCAAGCATATTCGTGATCGGTTTTTGGAGCTAGATGGCAGCCCAATCGAAATCGATTCCCCAGCTGATCTTTTATGTACAGATGACTCCATACGCGTCTATGCAGATGATTATGCGGCCTTGCTTACTCCACGGGAGTGGCTCACTGTACCAGTTGTTCAGATCTGGATGCTGTGAGTTAATATTTGTAATAATTGCAGAATTTTAGTACTTGTAGTTCAAATTTCACAAAATTGAGATCACCTTTGTGTCTTTATTTTGTAGGTATTGGCACAAATACCTCAAGGAGGAATATCCCGATGAGCAGGTTGGTTTCATGGACCCCAGTCAAACGAATGCCACCCTGTTGAATGATGACCGAGGACGTGTTCTTCAATACATAGGGAAAGCACTCCGAGAAAATCGGGACAAGAGATTAATCTTCATACCATACCATCAGATGTTAGTGTTACATATATATATTTTAATTTTATTATATTTCTTTCAATTCATATAAATTGAATAATATGACATGCTACAAACATAACATGCAGAAATCATTGGATATTGGTCGTGCTTATGCCAAGAGAACGTGCATTGTACGTGTACGATTTCGATAAGAAAGGTAAAAGAATGCTGATGATCAGTGCTGCTATCGAGGAGTAAGTGTCTTTCCTAAATTTTACATTTTTTTAGAATACTAATGATTTTATTATTATATTATCATTTCAAAAATGTCTCGTAAGTACTGATTGTTCAATGTTTTCATATTTCAACAGCGTCTTCATAAAGGAAATCGGTGCTTCTTTAACGGTTCGTAACGATTGCAAGGTAATAGTTCCTATTGCGATATAATTATAATGAATATACATATAAGCCATTTGTATGCTCGTAATACAAACATTTTATTTTTTTGAAACTTGTTATATAGTGCCCACAACAACCAGCCGGCTAGGAATGTGCATATTATACCATGTTGCTCATGCAAGATATAATAAACCACTGTCTCGATGTTTTTCCGCAATTGAAGGTATATATTTTTAAATTTTTCAAAAATAAGAATTGTTGCTTCAAATATAATAAAATACACAATTTAATTGTATATATATGATCTTCACAAATTCTAAAAATGCAGGATATTCCCGCTAAATATACGTTACAACGCTTGGCCGACTTTCGCCAAATGTGGGCCAAAGTCTTGCTGAAAGAAATTAAGACGAGAGGAAGTTAGGAACATGAATTTTTTGTAATAAGTTAGGATGTGTATTATATATAATTAATTTAGAATGTGTTATATTGATAATTAATTTATGATGTGTTTTATTGAAAATTAATTTAGGATGTGTTTTATTGATAATTTAGGATTTGTGATAATTTGAAATTTCGGCCAGCTAAATAAATATGGAAGCTGGCCATTTAATAAAAAATATTTTTTAAAAATTCAATAGAGTATCAGCATCGGTTCTTACGTAAAAACCGATGCTGATAGTAATTTTCTGAATTTAAACACAAATCAGTATCGGTTCTTACGTAAGAACCGATACTGATAGTTATTTTCTGAATTTAAAAAATCTAATTTGAAATATACATCTGTATCGGTTGTACAGTACAACCGATGCTGATAGTTTTTTCCTGAATTTAAAAAAATATAATTTACAATTTATATCTGTGTCGGTTGTTAATTACAACCGATGCAGATAGTAACTATTAGTATCGGTTGTAACAACCGATACAGATTTGTTTGGTATCTGTGTCGCCCTCATCAGGATCGGTTGTGAACCGATACTGATATCTGTATATAACCGATACTGATTCTATTTTTTCCAATAGTGCCACCAGCACCACTTTTGCCCCTTTTGCTCTCGCCTCCGATTAGTGACACCGACCTCACCGTGAATTTGCCTCCGCGTTCTGCTTCTCTCCTTCGTGCTAACTCAAGGTTCGCCTCTCTCTCTCTCTCAAGTCTCAAGTACAATTGGTCTTCGTTATTTCGTGTTTATTATTTCAATTTTAATAGCTAATAGCGTCCGTTTTACAACGAAGAAAGGCAAAAATCAGGGATGTATATCCCAATTTTTGTGATTATTTTAGCATGATGCAATATTTTATTGTAAGTGTTGTTTTGAGTTTAGTAATTTACTATTATGTTTCTGATTTGTTCCATTTTTTAATACTATTGTGGCCCTCTAAAGTCAGTAGTGATCCCCTAGGTAGTTAATGCCAAAGACACATGTGGATTTCTCAGAAATAATTTACAACATAAATATGTTGGGTTTTGTGGAACGGTTCAAACCCATTAGTTTAGCTTAACAGCGGAAGTGTGTAAAATAAAAATTTTACGGTTAAGTTAAGCTAAAAATTAAACGAGGTATGTCAGGAAACCTTCCAAGGCGGTCCACCTTCAGTATTCCTTCGGCATCAAAACCTCATTTAATTCATTTATAGATCTACTCCATAATTGATTTTCTAAAGCATTAAATCTATTTACAAATTAAATAGATTAATATAACAATTTATACCTTGATTCCAAATCTCAGTTGGAATGCAGACCGAGCGAGTAGAGCCTCACCAGGGATGGAATCGACTCGCAGTATCACACGTGTGATACCTCTATTGGTTATCCACCAGGACTAACCGGAGAGCGATTTATTTCTTCTGCCAGAAATACCGTAAACCACGGAATTCTGCAAAAACACTATTCACCGAGAAAATGATGAAATAAATATATTTGTGTCCCGGAGTAACTCGGTTTTGCTTAAAAGCTAAACCGCAGGATTACACAAAATATATTATTTCCTAATCTCGAAATAACCGAAATCAAGGAAGAGAGAAAAAACCGATTAACGAAGTAATCAGATTAACACGTGAATTAGTGAGTTTTTCTCTCTACCCTCACCCCTCTATTTATAGTGTTTTGAGGAGGTTCGCAAAAGACCGAAATACCCCTCAAAACAAATCTATTTACCAAAAGCCCTTGACACCTCATCCTTTATCATGTGAAATGACCAAAATACCATTGCCACCTCAAATGACACATGTCAACACATGGGAAGTCGGCCTAGGGTGGAAATGACCAAAATACCCTTGGCCCATTAAGCATGAATAGTAAAAGGCTTTGATTTTGGGCTTTTGACTTTGGGCCTTTAATTTTAATTAAGGCTTTGATTATTTTGGGCTTTTAAATCCATAATTCAAATCCATAATTAACAATTAAAATTCCAAATCAAATATATATAATTGTCATGTACAATTATATTTCTTTTCGGTTATTGCTCGGTAGCTTTTATACAACGTAACGTGTACGTTTATAAATTAACCGTTGTTTATGCTTGTCAATTTTATATGGCATTTATAATTTCATTATATCACATATAATTAATTATAACCATCTTAATATTAATTATAATCAATTTATAATTAATCAGTAAGATTCTCCGAGTAGCTCCTATATGGTGTGACCCAATAGGATCTGTGTTATGTTGGTAAACAGAGTTAAAACTGTTTTAACTTCTATAATCATGGGTGGCGTCTGGCAACACATCATGACCATCCAATTACACAGATGATGATGTACTGTACAATATCACGATCCAGTAAACAATTTACTTGTGTCAGTTCTTCTGTCTCATAGCTATCAGATCAGTTTTAAGGTAGATGTGTGTCATCCTTGCTAACTGTATCTTTTCTTGATCTTGAGTAGATTATCAAATATAATTACTCTTGTAATTATACCGCATGCAGATAATCTAACTCTATCAAGGGGCCCAGTGATGCTATAGCTCGTATAGAGATACGAGGGACAAATAGTATTCTTGGCAGACTATCACTTCCTCAGCTAAGCTATACATATGGAAATGCTACCGTTATGGCTGCTTTTTACGAACATCGTTAGATAACACTTACTCATATATATTTCTTAGTGGGAACGATAAATACCTCATACTGTAGAACTTTAACACTGAATGAAAACATTAATGACACGAACACAATTCTATTTAATGTTTCATTCGGGCTCTGTCAAATACCATGTTCCTAGAACATGTATCTATGTGATTAAAATGACATATCGTGTCAGGTGGTTTGTAAAACTTAACCATCTTTTAATCCACATACTAACCTTATAGCGGTAATTAGTGTTCCTGCTAATTACCTTGGTTAGTGACCTTTTAAGATTAAGAGTATATATCATCTATATTATGGAGTTTCACAATTTCAGTCATGAACTCGAAATGATCCATAAATGCAATAATACTCAAGGCAACAAAATGATATAAACATTCAATTCATGAACAAAGCTTTATAATAAATTGTCGTATTATTGACTTCTAGATTATTACAAACTAACAAAATATTCACACTTTACTGAGTAAGTATGAATACTCAATATTTTAGAGAATAATACTTAACAAGGTATGAATATTTTCACACTGAGGTATGAATACTTGAACGACGAATAACCCGAAAGTAATTCATCATGGATCTCATTTGAAAGAGAAAATTATGTAGAAGATGTTTGTGATTTTAAATTCGCAAAATTTCTCACAAATCGTTAGAAATATTGACGATATTAAACGGACAAAAAAAATCCGCTTCTAAAAACGTGTAAAAGATGGGTGTACAAAAGAATGTTGATGTCCAGTTTTTATTTTTAATACTTAATGTCTTAGGTATGAATACTTAATATATTATATGGTAATACTTGCACATATTAGTATACATACATCCACGTGCCAGTTGTAATTTTTTTCAAATATAGGTGATCTCCTAAGTAGTTAGTTGTCACACCCCAAATCCACCGGGTCTGACAGCCTGCCGCGTGTATCTATCATACACGCAAGGCAGTGGATCTTTTATATGCATTACCAATATCCTCATTCGCTGCGTCCGTAAAATAAACCTGAAAAATAATCGGGAGAGTGGGCATGAGAATAAATCCTCAGTGCGAAATTTGCCACAGTTTAGATTATTGGACTTGCAATCAGACTCTATATTCAACAATGAAACCCAAACAATAACAATGCAAACAGATATATATAAACATAAATAACAGAATGCCAATGCTCGACAACAGTTAATCAACCTGAAACACAGTTTACGGAATTTCCAAGATGAATTTCAAACACAACAGCTATTCTGGCTTAACTCAATTCCTAACTCAGTTCATTTGGGCTGGTAGCAATTACAGATGTTCTTTCGAGCTGAACCGTTATCAAACCCACATCTGTAGGGTTACAGACGCCTACAGATGGCCAACCAAGCTGGACCCTTTATCAGACACCCATCTGCAATTGCTGTTTGGCTTAACCATTTCCTACGGTCTAGTTACAAGTCACCTATACAGGTCAACTTGACACAAATGCAATCACACGGAATCAAAGTCAGCCATACCGCTCGACTTTGCAATTTCATTCAAATAGAATCACAATCAGCTATCAGCTTTGCACAATTCATTAAACAGGTCAACGGATAGGTCACTGTCACCTTATCCACCCACCTAAACAGGTCGGTCTGGCAAATTCTAACAGGTCAACGCATAAGTCAGCAGCGTCACCTTAATCCAGCGACCTAAACAGGTCGGTCTGGCAAATTCTAACAGGTCAACGCATAAGTCAGCAGCGTCACCTTAATCCAGCCACCTAAACAGGTCGCCCTGGCAAATTCATAAACACAGGTCAACGGATAGGTCACCGTCACCTTATCCAGCCACCTAAACAGGTCGGTCTGGCAGATTCATTCACATCAAGAACAATTAATAGAACTAATCAATTAATAACCATACCAACATGCCAAGTAACCATAACCGAACCACTCAAATCATTCTCATTTATGCAATAATCAATATACAGCATGAATTCCAAAATATGCAACAATTAATCATTCAACATGACAAACGAATAAATAGTTTAATTCCTGAAAATAAAGTATCAAACAAGTCCAAGAATCCCGCACCTTATTATGACGAGCGTACCGCTTAATTACGGATCGGGCGTCTCGAATTACCTCGCGATATCTGGCTCGACTGAGCCTACACCTATATTATACGATTACTTGGTTTAGTTCGGTTACATTCTCAAACTTAAATTCCGAAAGTCGTATTTTAATTCGTCAATTCTTTTATACCTTTTGGCTCATTTGTAATCATTTTAATTCAATTCAATTTAATTAAAAGCCCATAATTTAGCAAGGGTTTAAGCCGCTAATTTACAATTCACAATTTACTCCAAGTCCATTTATAACATTTCTAATGCGTAGGCCGGTCATTAATTCAAAACCTCACATTTTCACATTTAGGCTATTAATTTATACTACTCTACATAAGGCCTTATATTTTACAATTCATACCCCTTATTTTTATAAAAATTCCCAAGGCTTGTATTTTGCACAAAACAACCTTCAATTTAATTTATTTATATTTTTGGGTCCATGTCAAGTCAAGGACTGGTACACACACAAAATCAGCACCATTTACCGGGAAAATCAACATCCCGAGCAAAGGTGTAATTAATTTTAATTCCCTTTACAAAATCCTAACTACAATTCCCTTTAATTCATACACATCACTATGGTATATATTTTACAATTTCCAACCATTAATAAAACCATTTTGCAATATAACCCCTTATACTTAATTTATTCGAGCAATTCGATCGAGTCGGGAAAATCAACAACCCGTACTCAAAAACTAGAAATTTCACATCCTACGACATTAATCGGTTCATCCAGACACCAATCAAGATGTTTAGAATTTATTTTGGGAAATTACCCGAAATAGAAAATGTCAAAAGAGATCGACCGGTTCCGAGGGTTTCGTCCCGCCTTGCGGCCACCTCACTCGAGCACTAGGAATCACCATAGCACCCCAAGATAGCACCAATCGAGCACCGAGCCTAAACCCTAGTTCCTAGGGTTTCAAGGGAGGGAAGGAGAGGCAGAAACCGAGAGAGAGAGGGGGCGGCTGTGGCTCTCATGGGCGGAGAGGAGGAGAGGAGAGATCAGAGATGGGTCCGGTGGGGTTCGCCGGCGACGGGAGGGGGCGGAGGGGGCGGAGCCCCTCTCTTTCTTCTCTTCTTTGGCGTAACAGAGAAGGGGCGGGTGGGGGGTCTGTTGTGGGTGTCGCCAACAGAAAGGGAAAGAGAGGAAAGAGAGTGGGGAGAGGTTTATTTGGGTTGCTTTGAGATTGGTGCTAGATTAGATCCAAGGGTTCACAATTATATGAATTTTCAATATAGTTCCATTTAATTGATTTATGGTATGTTTCTTTTATAAATTCGAATCGAAGTTTCATAATATTTTGCGATTAATTTCGTGTGAATATTTTGTACTTTTATTTCTCTATTCTAATATTCAAATCATTCGGTATTAATTGTACATCTTTATTTATATATATTTATTTAATTAAACTTCTATAATTCATTAATAAACAAGATTTATAAATTTCATAATTTATGTGTACAAATAATTCGTATTGTTATATTTTATTTTATGTTTAAACTCTAAATTTTAATATACATAATTTATACTTCCTTTATATTTCGAAATTTTAGTTTCGTTTTAGTCGGTCAGAAATTTTCTGAACGATCCTTAATTTAATTAAACTTTTTATTTAAGCAAATTGATCGGTTTATCAATTTAATCAAGTTTTAAAATTTCTGAATGTAACATTAGTAGTCTCACATATAGTTAGTGGTCCCTATTGTACTTTATATATCAGTTAGTTAGGGGGACATTTAGAGGACTGAAGTAAGGGGACTGTTAGTTGATCCCATTAATTTATACCATTCCTAATTTGCTAATTTGCTAATCTTGTAATCTACATTGGAACAAAGTATTGTTGCTCAAAATATCTACTTTATAGTCTAGTGGCTAAAGTTTTATTTTGTGTGGTTGAGAGGACATGAGTTCAAATTCCACTCATCCCATTGTACATTTTAATTTTAGCTCTCCTTAATTATAAAAAAAAATTCTAGTTCTTAGTCATTCTTATTCAGATGTTACAGCTTAAAAATGGAGCTTGAATTTCTTAGTTCAATCCAATAGAATGCAATTCAAATTCTCCTTCTCTATTATTTTCTCAGGACATATACTAAATGTCAAAACAAAACAGAGATGTTGCAGTAGAATTTTAGAAATTATGTGGAAAATTTGGAGAAATCAAAATATGGTGCGGGAACATGATCAAGTCAAACATTGACTTTAACCTTACTGATAATGGATGGTTAATGAAACCTTGCAATTTGGTCCTTTATATTGATCATTTTGAAAAGTTGCATGCTTAATTAATTGTCTTGAATCTGATTTTTTTAATACAGTGTCCACAACAACAACACGACAGTTGAGAATGTAGATATTATGTCATGTTGTTCGTGCATGACATATATAATAACTTGTTTCCTCGATGTTTTTCCAAATTTAAAGGTATGCATATTCCATGTTGCTAGGGGTGAAAACGGAGCGGATACGGAGCGGATAATGCTGATACCATATCCGCATCCGTCGGATAATGAGCGGATACGAATACGGATACGGATAGTAAACGGATATCAAAATTCAAAACCAAATCCGACTTAAACGGATACGGATACGGAACGGATAGTCCACGGATACGAATTCGAATACGGATATAAAACGAATAATAATCGGATAATTAAGATATATAATTTTTTAGATACAAATACAAATTAACAAAAATTTAAAGATTTAAAAATTATTAAAATATATGTTGTAGTTTAGTAAAAAACAAATGTCTTATGCGAATAAAATTTATTGAACATTTAGAAAGCTATATGAAATATTTGTAAAAAATAGAAGTATTAAGATTAGATATGAAAATAGAAACTGCTCAAGCCTGCTTCGGCCCAATTCATATCATATTTA
>CAXKVT010000054.1:3367500-3458704 GCA_964058875.1 Carex rostrata
ATGCAAACAAAATGGTAAGTAATAATTTCACAAAATCCAGGAAACCCGTACCTGCTATCGTGGTGTAGTTCACTCCCGCTTCTACGTCACTCTCTACTCCAGAACTCAAACCTAGACCATGTAACACGGTTTCCAAATTAATATTTATACCATTTTTCCTTTGTCTGTCAGTATATTTGTTGATAAGCATAGTCGGAATGTAAATAAAGTATTATTTTATCACACAGTCATACATAATATGTAAAGTTTGTTTTGACCGACTCAAGGAAATGCAATTAGGACATATTTGTATATAAAACCAGATATAATATTATTTTATTATACAATCGTACATATATTAAAGTTTGTTTCTTACCAGGAAAAACTATATCTATTATTTATAAGTTTTAGAAATATAGTATCATGCATATATTAAATTAACGTTTGTTTCTTACCAGAAAAACTAGTTATATTATTTATAAGTTTTAAAAATATAGTTCTTTATAATAGAAATAGTTCGAGGGTTATCGGTGAATAAATCCTAGGATTATCGGCAAAATAAATTATCATCTAATAAAAAGAATGAATGCAACTCAATAATAGATGCAATTCGGTGAAGTCTTAAGAAACCTAAACAAATCCAAGCTTCTGATATAGTATAAGGTTTTAAAACTAAAAATATAAGATAATAATAATTAGAACTCTGCACTTCCGGAAATTTCAAGAATTAATAACTATCAAAATCATTACTAATTTTTAAAAAGATATTTTTATCAATAATATAATATATCCTAATAGATAAATAGTTTCAAAATTTCTATAACCCTCAGGAATTCTTATCAAATAACTAAAATATATCATAAACATTATATGAAAGGATAAAATTCTGATCAAACGAAATAACTATAGTATAAAGATTATACAATTAACACAGAATAGAGGAATCCAATTGATGGCTATAAGAATCATCAAAACAGTTAAAGAAATAATTGAACATCAAAATTATTTACGTAGGAAGGAAAATAATCAAACTCCAGATATCTTACCCCTTTCCCTTTCTTAATCTTCTGTGGGTTATTTGCGGAGAGAGAGACAGAGATGTAGGGTTTAAATCATATACATAGAGGAACAGATATATATTAACTTGGTATCCTACGGATCAGACAGGCGGCAGTTATAATTGGAAAGTTATCAATTTGAATTTTAAATGTCTCTCCTGTCGCAACTTTTGACATAATACTTTCGGCCGATGAATTAATTGGGTTTTATTGGGCTTTCAAGATTTGGCAATGATCTGCTATATACATTTTAAGTCATGATCTATGTCGGAACCCATTAGTTTCTTCTGATGACATTTTTAATTTGGGGAGTTTGTTAAATTAAGCGAAGGAAAGGAGAAAAAATGATATAGGAGGATAAATAAAAATATATATATATACGTTATTTATGTTGTATCTTAATTTAGTATTCTGAATTACGTGGCGTTACATGACTAATATGCTATGGGTAGCTAAGAGGCCTCCCGTGCTACGGCTCAATATTAGACTTTTCAAAATCCTAACGGTCGATCCGAACCGTTCATCTTGTTCTCCATATTAATATGTATTTGGAGACCAAATTTTACATTTTTTGGAAATTTTTTACTATTTTTTTAGATTTATTGAATATCGTTGTTTTTTATGGTCCAGATTTGTCTGAAAAATAGCAATTTTCAATAAATCTAAAAAAATAGTAAAAAATTTCCAAAAAATGTAAAATTTGGTCTCCAAGCACATATTAATATGGAGAATAAGATGAACGGTTCGGATCGACCGTTAGAATTTTGAAAAGTCGAATATTGAGCCGTAGCACGGGAGGCCTCTTAGCTACCCATAGCACCGTAGCCAAGTCCTCTATATATATATCTATATATATATCTATATAGATTAAAAAATAGTAAAAAAATTTCCAAAAAATGTAAAATTTGGTCTCCAAGCACATTTTAATATAGATTAAATATCTAACAGTTTAGATCGACTATTTGAACTTTAGAAATCAGAAAATCAAGTTGTTTGTTCCTGGGGCCATGCAAAAATGTTTTGAGCTTAGTCATTCTCTATATATATGAGTAAGGCTACAATGCTTTGCAAATTAAAGTGGTTGTTTTAATTTGAGCATATCTCTAGTTTCAAAGTTCAAAATGTCGATCTGAACCGTTCAAGTTGATATTCTGGACCATCAAAAACAGTGATTTTCAAAAATTCTAAAAAAATAGTAAAATTTGGTCTCCAAGCATAATTTATATGGATATCAACTTGAACAGTTCAGATCGACATATTGAACTTTGAAATTAGAGATATGAGCGCAAATTAAAACACCCACTTTAATTTGCAAAGCATGGTAGCCTTACTCTCTCTCTCTCTCTCTCTATATATATATATATATAGAGAGAGAGAGAGAGAGAGATAGGCTAATATACAATCGATTATTCGTAGCCTCCCGTGCAACCAAGTCGTTTTTCGATTTTTAAAGTCCAAATGATCGATCCAAACAGTTAGATGTAATCTCCATATTAAAATGTGCTAGGAGACCAAATTTTATATTTTTTGGAATTTTTTACTATTTATTAAGCCACTTTGAAAACTGCTGATCCAACGGTAGCTTCTGATTTTACTGTTTGTTAAACCACCATTGGATCAGCGATTTTCAAAGTGGCTTAATAAATAGTAAAAAAATTTCAAAAAATGTAAAATTTGGTCTCCTAGCACATTTTAATATGGAGATCACATCTAATGGTTTGGATCGATCATTTGGACTTTAAAAATAAAAAAACGACTTGGTTGCACGGGAGGCTACGAATAATCTATTGTATATTAGCCTATCTCTCTCTCTCTCTCTTTCTCTCTCTCTCTCTCTCTCTATATATATATATATATATATATATATATATATAGGAATATGCTAGCATGCTATGCAGAGCATAGAGCCCCTCCATGCAGCCTTGGATTTTGACTTTTCAAAATCCTAACGGTCGATCCGAACCGTTCATCTTGTTCTCCATATTAATATGTGTTTGGGGACCAAATTTTACATTTTTTGGAATTTTTTTACTATTTCTTTAGATTTATTGAAAATCGCTGTTTTCAGCAAATCTGGACCATAAAAAAACAGCGATTTTCAATAAAAAGTTGTCTCTATTTTGAGAATTCTTTTTGAATAATAATTATTAAATAACTTAAAGTTTTTGTTTTTTTTTCAAAAATAGATACAACTTTTCATAAATTAAATGTCCTAGAAGGATCACAATATTTTCTAGATTACATAGAAGTGACTTTTGAACCGGGATCAATAACTCAGAATCTAAGCATTTTTATTTTTTTTCCAATAACACAAAGAAATATATTAATTTTTCTTACAGCCGCGAAAAATCCGGCCTGAAAAATATTGATCCGGGTTATTTGTTACAGTCTTTCTAATAAATCAAATTATATTGTATTCCATCTATTTTCAAAGAAATATATCCAACATTTCTAATATTTCAATACAAAAAATAAAAAATAAAAAGAAATTTCTGTTTTTTTTAAAAAAAAAAAAAATTGAATTACAGTTCCAGCCCGTGGAAAAATTCCACGGGTGGGGTATTTTTAAAATTTTTATTAAACTTTGGTTATTATTATTAAAATAATTTTTTAATGGAGTAAAAATAAAAATATCGGAAACATATTCATTGAAATGGACATTTATGTGTTTTTCCAAAAAAAAATCAAAGGAAAAGAAACGAAAAGACTAAATGCATGGTCCACAATCTAAGTCAATGGTACGAGCTAGTGACAATCAATAGTGATAGCTGTTTTATTCAGGACCGGTACGGTCCATTCAATAT
Organism: Carex rostrata; assembly: GCA_964058875.1. NCBI lineage: Eukaryota > Viridiplantae > Streptophyta > Magnoliopsida > Poales > Cyperaceae > Carex > Carex rostrata. The sequence continues at coordinate 3,371,342 of CAXKVT010000054.1, forward strand.
AATCAATAGGAGATATTTCTTTTCTCCATTGACAGCTAGGCTTGAGGAAGCATACGCATATTTCTTTTCATTTTGTAACCCAATGGATGCATTCTTAACTGCAAAAGAAATAAATTGTAAAAAAAAAAAATTCTAGTATAAAAGCTTGTCAGACCGTCATGATTTTGTAGAACATTTTATTTATGGGAATTTAATATAAAATAATATAAGGCATTAGAATAAAGGGCGGAAAAAAATTTTGGAATACAATCCCCTCATTGGACACCATGTGTCTCGTTATAAATTGGCCATAGAGAATCCAAGGTGTAGCTCGAATTTTTTAATCCAAAAATTTTAATTAGCTCTATACCTTTTTATTTTTTTATTTGCCGCCCTTTTTATACCCTTTTGTCTTTGCACCTGATCATTGGGCTTGATTTGAATATGTGGCCCATTTGTTTTAGAGGCCGAGCTTGAACCAACAAATAGGGTTCATGAATTCTTAAAGCCCATCTTGTCCTCTACATTTTCACAAGGTCAGGTCAGTGTTACTTAACTTGTCAATAATTTATCAGTGTCAAAAGAATCAGATAAGACAAACTATGACGTACCAAAAGAGGATATCCAATGGTCAAAAGGAAAAATTATCTCATATATGACATTTTGGCAAATTGGCTTTTAATTTGCTGCCCAGACAAGACAATATCCTTTTGGTCATTAATTATATGGAATTTTGGATATACTTCTTTTTTTTCCTTTTTTGATGGTTGGCGGCAAGTTGTTGTCAACAAATTTTATATAGAAAATAGAAAGTTTATTTACACTGAATCATAGTTATAGAAATTAGAAACTAAAACATAGATATTTTTCGCCCGCCCCCCCTTCCTCCGCACAAACATCACTTATCAAAAGTGGGTGGCAACTGGCAAGTCATTTTCACTGAGCGTAAGCAGGTAAATAATTTCAATAGAGTAAGCAATACTGCGCCATAAAGTTGTGAGGATAAGGCCAATTTTGATAAGTGATGTTATCCTCTTAATTTGTTCTCTAAGATAATGCTCATGCAATTATAACACTTGTAATAATATAACACATTGGGGAAAGAAAATACACTCTCACATGACAAAAAATGGTGTCTCTTCATGAAGAGATCTTTACTTTATCGCAGAATTTGTCACTGCTCTGTATCTCTCTAGTATCTATCTTCGTACTTTGCTTCAGCGTAAAGAGAAGAAACTTCTCAAAAGGCCGAGAAAAGGTGATACCTTCGCCTCGAAAGCTTCCATTCATAGGAAACATCCACCAACTAAGCTCTCTTTACCATCAATCTCTCTATTCACTCTCTCTGAAATATGGGTCCCTCATGCTACTTCATTTTGGTGAAGTACCATGGCTTATTGTTTCATCATCTGATATGGCATGTGCGATCGATCCTGCGGACCCATTTAATGAGTACCAAGAAGATTGCTTCCTACAAAACAATTAGAGATGAGGAAGTTGGAAATTTGATTGCAAAGATCGGTGACCATGCCTCCATGTCGAGTAGTGATCCTATTGAATTAAGCAAGGTTTTGTTCTCATTTATGAATGATGTTGTTTTTAGGGTTGTTTCTGGAAAATTCATTATGGAAGAACAGATGTATGCCAATGGGTTTTGACAGTTCAAACCCATTGATTAAGTCTGTTGGGGTTTTGACGGTTCAAACTCATTTATTTGCTTAAGCTGCGGAAAGAGTAAAACAAAAAATTTTACATCTAACTTAAGCTACGGATTAAATGAATCAAGAAGATCCGTTTAATCCTATTTACAGATCTACTCCATAATTGATTTCTAAAACATTAAATCTATTTACCAATTAAATAGATTAATATAACATGTTTATACCTCGTTTCCAAATTCAATGGGTTATCCACCAATTAAATAGATTAATATCCTTCATACCTCGTTTCCAAATAGATTAATTTACAGACCGAGCGAATAGAACGATCAGGAATGGTTGCCTCGGAGTATCAAACGAATGATACCTCTATTGGTTATCCACCAGGACTAACCGGAGAGCGGTTTATTTTTTTTGCCAGAAATACCGTAAACTGCGGTTTTCTGCAAAAACACTATTCACTAATCTCGTGAAAACCGAAACCGTAAAAGAGAGAAAATAGAAACTCGAATCGATCAGACAGATCAGATACGATATATGTGAATTAGTGAATTTCTATCTCCATGTACCCCTCTATTTATAGACTTTTGAGGAGGTTCGCAAAAGACCGAAATATCCCTCAAGTTCGGCCTATTTACAAAATGTCATGCCACCTTTCATTCCATGCCACTTTGCATGACACCTTATGGTGTAGAAGCATGGAGAAGAGTGTGGAAGGTGGTGTGTCATGATTAGTAAAATGCTTTATAAATTGGGCTTTGACTTTGGGCTTTTAATTTTAATTAAGGCTTTGATTATTTTTGGGCTTTAAACCCATAATTCAAATCCATAATTAACAATTAAAATCCAAATCAAATATATATATAATTGTCATGTACAATTATATTTCTTTTCGGTTGTTGTTCGGTAACTTTTATACAACGTACACGAATTAACCGTTGTTTCTGCTTGTCATTTTTATATGACATTTATAATTTAATTATAACATGTATAATTAATTATAACCATCTTAATATTAATTATAATCAATTTATAATCAATCAGTAAGATTCTCCGAATAGCTCCTATATGGTGTGACCCAATAGGATCTGTGTTATGTTGGTAAATAGAATTAAAACTGTTTTAACTTCTATAATCATAAGAGGCATCTGGCAATATACACTATGACCATCCAATTACACAGATGATGCTGTACTGTACAATATCACGATCCAGTAAACAATTTACAATTTAGTATTGGTGATTTGTTTCCTTATTTGTTATGGTTAGATAGTTTTATAGGATAAAGCAGGAGGGCTAGTAGAAATAGAAATAAGTGGGACCTGTTGATATTAAAAGTGAAGAGAATAATGAGGGAAAAGATAATTTTGTTGATATTTTACTTTCTTTGAAGAATGATCCAAGCATCAGCTTCGACATCACCGTGGACAAGATCAAGGGGCTAATAGGGGTAAGCATTTCTTTATTTTTTTTTTTTATTATTTTTGGAAAATTTCAAATTATTGAACTTTCTTATCAAGTCATGTACTGTCTCATCATGTTATACTATAATTGCTAAATGGACGAAGATGACAAATTAAAGAGGGGAAAAATAATTAATTGAGAAATTTGTCAAAGCACCTTGAGTTTATAATCACATACATTTCACATTCAAATTATTCAGGATGCATTTGCTGCTGGAATTGAGACAACATCTATTGTTTGCTAGGGTCACAGCAGAGCTCGCATTAGCAAATCTCATACATTTCTTTGATTGGGAGCTGCCGAGTGGAACGACAAGGGAGAAGTTCAACATGGGTGATTCACCAGGATTTACCATGCATAGGAAGGATGACCTTCGGCTTGTTGTTATAAAAATTTACACCTTATAGATAATAGTTTTTTGCCTCATTATAGTGGAATAAGCAGTATGTTATGTAAAATAATATTTGGTAAAATATATAAGAGGATTAAGCTGGTATGTTCTGACAATTGATTAAACAGAGGTAATGCCAACATTTTCTTATTTTTTTAGATGATATTTTGGGTAATGATCAATATTGGTAGTTGGTACTATCAGAAGTTCAGAACAAACATGTTCCTTTATCATCATTCCACAATATTTTCTCAGGTTTATAATCACTACCTACCAAATCCAAAGAGTTCATACCTGTCAAGATCTGCTGTGTAAACATCAATTGATGCTGACAAACGGTTGGTACCTCTTTGCATTTGGTCAGGAATCTGAGAGAATATGCACTCTCTTTGGTTACCCCTCTGTGTGTTTGGTGAGCTAGATTTGCATAAAAGAGCGAGTATATAAGAGGAATTAATATCAATTTTATTATGTCCATGCTATTAAGTTTGTTTAGCTGCATATCAGCAGGGAATTGTAGAAATTTCGTCAAACACCTTATAGGTACAACCAAAATCCGCAATCAGATAAGTGTCAAATCCAATTTAATTTTCATCACCAGATCAACAATAAACGGGACATATTTCATTCAAGTAAATCTGCAGAAATTAGACATTGAAATGCGACTTGATATCTTGCACACATGCCAAGAAAACAGATTCTAACACGCAATGAGTTGCAACAAGAGAAGTGTGAAGGAGGATCTAACCAAAATAACATAAAAATGGTGGAGAATTGAGAAGGCTTTTCCTCTTTGCATCAGGAAACTGTATTTGGATTTAATTTACCAGGTACTGTAAACTCCCTCTCTTCTGATCTCTTCATTTCTTTGGTCTCTGCGTCTGGCCCAATGGGCTTGGTGTGAATATATAGCCCATTAATTTTAGAGGCCGAGCTTGAACAATCATATTCGGTTTGGGATTCTTAAAGCCCATCTTCTCCTCTACATTTTCACAATACCAAGTCAGCGCTACTTTGCTTGTCGATTTGAATAACGATGTTCTTAATTAAGCTCTTCTTAATGATTTTAACATCAAAATTTATTTTATTAGTTTTGAATGATGAATTTAAATCATTGAAACCGATTAACTTTGATCTACTTTACTAATGGTTAGTTTACATAAAAAATTAAAAGAACTCAAATTAATTTAGCTTAAAATCGAGTGTTTAATTAAAATGTGATAAAAAATTAATGCATTAAAATTAACTTATATATCTTTTTATCAATTAAATTTATGCTAAATTAATTCAAAATTTTATAAATTTTGCATATAAACACTTATTCATGAAATAGATCAGTTTCAACTTTTTAAATTTGATATTAAAATCAATTCATTAAATTTTAAATTTAGAAAATACTAATTCTACTCTTACTCACGGTGTCAAATGAATCAGGTTAGACGAGTCTTTCGAATGACTCGATCATTGTTTGGTCAAAAGGTGCCCAACGCTAATGGAAAATGTACATTTAGTATAGGCCAATCAGGGTTGGGTATAGGGTTTAGGGTTCAGGGTAATGGAAAATGTACCTTATCAGCTATTTACACAAAAGTGTATGCACAAAGTTTCAGTACAGTAAACTATGTCTTTTAAACTTTGGTTATACCTTTCGAGTCAAATTGCAAATGCACAATCCTATCGAGCAATATATTCAGGTATCGATCCAAGGGACAGTTCAAGTATTAACCAGACTCTACTTAAATTAATAAACGACTAGAAGTGAGAAAAGCTTCTTTTTTGGTATTTAAGTTCCTAATCAGTTCAATGACAATAATTAAATGTAAGAAAGAAAATTAACTTGGTTTAAATCAATAATAAAAAAGCGTTTTCAGGGTTTCAGACTCATCTCAGTTCTGCCTCTCAGTGCCTGACACGGGTCGTGTAGTTTCCTACACGGGTCGAGTCAGATTACACGGGCGGGCCGGATACTTTCGTACACGGTCCATGTGGACTTCGAGTTAATGCACCGGTTACTGTTTCTTTTTATTGTTCCTTTGTGTAGGGTTCTACTGACCAGACCTAATGTTCCTAAACCTCAACTCTCGTATGTTGGTTCATAAAACTCGGTATGGAGTTGCAATATTTACCCTCGTCGGATTCTAGACCTCAACTTTAATATCGGTCCGAATTACCTATTTGCTTGTTTGGTATTCTAAAGGCAACCTCTTATCTGTCGATAAGAGGAAATGTTCACATTTCGGCTATTATTTGATTTCACCTTTCGGATCACTAAACCTACCTCATGTACTTAGTTTTGGTTGAAAGATTATAATGGGTGAAATGCGCTTTAGATGTCATCATGCATCTAGTGACAAACCAATATAAATCAAACAAATTTCAATACAAAAATCCAATAACTATCATGCAAAACAAAACATTCGATTACATCTTAACCCTAGAAAAAAATAAATCTACTCAAACATAGTTCTAAAGCAAATAAAACAGATAAGAGTATATTGTATATGAGTGAGTCTATGGTACTATGTATATTACGATTTGTTACTGTGCTACTGCTCTATATTCGAGTTTTCAAATCCTCACAGTCGATCCGAACCGTTCATCTTGTTCTCCATATTAATATGTGTTTGGAGACCAAATTTTACATTTTTTGAAATTTGTTTACTATTTTTTTAGATTTATTGGAAATCACTGTTTTTTGGATGGTCCAGAATTTTCAAATCAAGTGATTTTCTAAATATCTAAAAAAATAGTAAAAATTTTTCAAAAAATGTAAAATTTGATCTCCAAACAATATGAACGGTTCGGATCGACCGTTAGGATTTGAAAACTCGAATATAGAGCCGTAGCACGGTAACAACCCGTGATATGCATAGTACCATAGACTCACTCTATTGTATATTGTATATTGTATTTTAAAGAAAGATAACTAATGTTTTGATTTTATCTTCTTATCTTTTTTTTTTCTTTTAAAAATTAGATTTAATGTACCTGTATCGATGCAATCGCATGCATCATCTGTGATAGTTTTTAATGGTCTTAACTTTGCCGAATGGAATGAACAAGTCCAATTTCACTTAGGTGTACAGGACTTGGATATAACACTATTACTTGATAAGCCCGATGCTATAACTGATGAAAGCAGTGAGGAAGATAAGGCCTTTATGGCAGACTGGGAACGTTCTAACAGATTATGCCTTATGTTTCTTCTGTGGCTAAGTCAGGGTTGATACGGCCCGTACAAAATGCCTTATGTTTCTTCCTCGATTTCGCCTGATTCCTCCAAAATAAGAACAAACTTGCACCAATACCACATTCTATAGATATTTCAATGAAATACGACCAATTAAATAGTTTTAAACACATGTTTTGGTACAAAATATAGGTCAAAATATAGATAAGTTTGCGAGATATCAAATTCCCCCAAGCTGAAATCTTGCTTGTCCTCAAGCAAAAATCCCAACTTAGGTATTGGGCTGGTCTTTGGACTTACCTAAATGCAAATTAAGCTCCTAAATACGAAAAATTTACATGAGCTTGCTATTGTTAAGAACTCCGAGAATCCTTTTGGATAACAACTTGGACTTTTCTTGATCAATTTTGTTTCACCCCACAGATTGACTAATCAAATTTCATATTTTGAGATGCTTTAATATTTGCAAAAACTAATTACTCAAATTGATCAATCTTTCATTCTTTCACTAAAATTATACCCTCGTTTGTGGTGATTTTTTCCATTTTGCCCCCCTAAGCTTGTTCCAAGCTTGGGTTAGAAAGTCGTAAACCTCGTGTGTTGATATATGCAAAAGTTTTTCTTTTAAAAAGTTTTCGAGCTCAAAGGCATCCCCTCGGATTGTGCCAATACTCTCTTTTTTTCTAAATTTGGGAGACGAGCTCAAAGGCGCCCTGTAGGACTTATTGCCAGTACTCTTATTTTCTCCATCTTTTCATTTGTTTCATTTTTTTTCATTTTTATTTATTTGCATATACCATGAATACACACATCCAATGGTATTCTTTTCATTTCGATTGATCAAATCGAGGAAATTTGCCCGGGCAGGATTTTGTATGGGCCGTATCAACCCTGACTTAGCCACAGAAGAAACATAAGGCATAATCTGTTAGAACGTTCCCAGTCTGCCATACCTTATCTTCCTCACTACTTTCATCAGTTATAGCATCGGGCTTATCAAGTAATAGTGTTATATCCAAGTCCTGTACACCTAAGTGAAATTGGACTTGTTCATTCCATTCGGCAAAGTTAAGACCATTAAAGACTGTCACAGATGATGCATGTGATTGCATCGATACAGGTACATTAAATCTAATTTTTAAAAGAAAAAAAAAAGATAAGAAGATAAAATCAAAACATTAGTTATCTTTCTTTAAAATACAATATACAATATACAATATACTCTTATCTGTTTTATTTGCTTTAGAACTATGTTTAAGTAGATTCATTTGTTTCTAGGGTTAAGATGTAATCGAATGTTTTGTTTTGCATGATAGTTATTGGATTTTTGTATTGAAATTTGTGTTTGCTTGATTGTGTTTGATTTTAATTGCTTATATTAAATTGTTTGATTTATATTGGTTTGTCACTAGATGCATGATCACATCTAAAGCGCATTTCACCCATTATAATCTTTCAACCAAAACTAAGTACATGAGGTAGGTTTAGTGATCCGAAAGGTGAAACCAAATAATAGCCGAAAGGTGAACATTTTCTCTTATCGACAGATAGAAGGTTGCCTTTAGAATACCAAACAAGCAACTAAGTAATTCGGACCGATATTAAAGTTGAGGTCTAGAATCCGACGAGGGTAAATATTGCAACTCCATACCAAGTTTTATGAACCAACATACGAGAGTTGAGATTTAAAAACATTAGGTTTGGTCAGTAGAACCCTACACAAAGGAACAATACAAAGAAACAGTAACCGGTGCATTAACTCGAAGTCCACACGGACCATGTACGAAAGTACCCGGCCCGTGTAATCTGACTCAATCCGTGTAGGAAACTACACGGCCCGTGTCAGGCACTTTTACTAGCCCCTTGATCTGATCCATGGAGATGTCAAAGTTGATGCTTGGATCATTCATCAAAGAAAGTAAAATATCAACAAAATTATCTTTTCCCTCATTATTCTCTTCACTTTTACTATGAGCTTGAATTACCTCTTCATACAACAGGTCCCACTTATTTCTATATCTACTAGCCCTCCTACTTAATCCTATAAGCCTTTCTAATCATAACAAAGAAGGAAAGAAATCACCAATACTAAATTGTCCAAGTAATTGAAAACTCTCTTCTAGAAGCTCTCGAACCATGGCATACATCCGTTCTTCTCGGCCTTTTGAGAAGTTTCTTCTCCTTACACTGAAGCAAAATATGAAGATAGATAACAGAGAGATACAGAGCAGTGACAGATTCTGCAATGAAGTAAAGACCACTTCTTGAAGAGGCACTATTTTTTGTCATGCATGTGAGTGTATTATCTTTCCCCAATGTGTTATATTATTACAAGGGTGTTATAATTGAGCATTATCTTATAGCACAAATTAAGAGGATAACATCACTTGTAAAAACTGGCCTTATTCTCACAACTTTATGGCCAAGTATTGCTTACGAGTTAGGCTGGGGTGCTATGGATAGCATAGTGGCCTCTATGCTACGGCTCAATATTTGAGTTTTCAAAATCCAAACGGTCGATCCGAACCGTTCATCTTATTCTCCATATTAATATCTGCTTGGAGACCAAATTTTACATTTTTCTGAATTTTTTTACTATTTATTAAGTATTTTACAAAATTGTTGATCCAACGGTGGCTGCACAAAACAGTAAAACCGTTGGATTAGCGATTTTCAAAGTGGCTTAATAAATAGTAAAAAAATTCAGAAAATTATAAAATTTGGTCTCCAAGCAGATATTAATATGGAGAATAAAATGAACGGTTCGGATCGACCGTTTGGATTTTGAAAACTCGAATATTGAGCCGTAGCATAGAGGCCACTATGCTATCCATAGCACCCCAGCCTAACTCATTGCTTACTCCATTGAAATTCTTTACCAGCTTATGCTCTGTGAAAATGCCTTGCCAGTTGCCACCTTGTTTTACCATGTTCAACACTAGGTTTTAAACCATGCATCCAAATCTTCCAAAATAGCTGCGGATCGACTGCGCATATAGTGTGGTTCAATATGAAATAGGTACTATAATGTGAAATTAATTAGTTTGAGATTTAATAAAATTATGAAGTACTTATTAAATTATGATTTTGTTAGGATGAAGAATAGACATCTTAAATATATATTCTCAATTGGTAGCCCATATAAGCTGAACAAGTGTACTTAAAAAAGAAATTATTAATTATATTATGAACTGCTGCGATCTTTTCACACCTTTCCATCCCAATTACTGGTACATCAAAAACAAATTCGTAATATTAAGTTGTATCTGGTATCCCTCTTTCTAATTCATTTCAATTGATTTCGTATTTTGCTGGTACATAAAGGTTGTAGCTCCATCGTCGACAATTCTATACAAATAATGTCATTTGGAATAATATTTGTCCAGACTCCTCATCATAAACGCATAGAACATTGAAATAAACGATGCTGGGAATGATTCTCACACAACCTTTGCCAAAAAAAATATGATCAAAACTATTAATTATTTCACAAGATATAGTGGTCTTCATTTTTTTCTCATGATGTGTCGAAAGATGCACCTCCAGAATTCCAGATAATGGCGAAAAGGACATCTGGTTAGCAAATTAAAAGCCAATTTTCCAAAATGTCATATATGAGATAATTTTTCATTTTCACCATTGGATATCCTCTTTTGGTACGTCATAGTTTGTCTTATCTTATTCTTCTGACACTGATAAAAAAATGACAAGTGAACTAACACTGACCTGACCTTGTGAAAATGTAGAGGACGATGGGTTTTAAGAAGTCATGAATAACCCTATTTGCTGCTTCAAGCTCGGCCTCTAAAACAAATGGGCCACATATTCAAATCAAGCCCAATTGATCAGGTGCAACAACGAAAGGTATATAGAAAGGGCGGGAAATAAAAAAAATAAAAAGATATGGAGCTGCACCTTGGATTCTCTATGGCCAATTTATAACGAGACACATGGTGTCTAATGAAGGGATTGTATTCGAAAAAAAATCATGACGGTCTGACAAGCTTTTAAACTAGATTTTTTTTTTTACAATTTATTTCTTTTGCAGTTAAGAATGCATCCACCGGGTTACAAAATGAAAAGAAAAATGTAAATGCTTCGAAATTTTTTATTGGTAGTAATTAACAGAAAAAAAAAGAGAAACAGAAAGAGTATAATTATAATTTCATTGATAGTAAGATCGGTACGAATTGTATCGATCTTAAAATCTAAAGGAGTTTAGAACGGCATATATTATACCGATTCTAAATTGAATGGTGAATAGGATTCATATTATTTAATTAAAAGATGAAGAGTAGAGAGAGAGAGACTGGGAATGGACAAGACCCCAAAATCAAAATATCAAAGTTAGAGTCAGTGCATATTGTAACATTTCAAAGTTTGACATATTTAAGACCGGTACAATTAGTACCGATCTTATTATCAATAAAATTTTAAATGTACTCTTTCTATTTCTCTCTCTTCTTTTCTATTAATTACTACTAATAAAAAATTTTCCTTCCTCAAGCCTAGCTGTCAATGGAGAAAATAAATATCTCCTATTGATTATATTGAATGGACCGGTAACGGTCCTGAATAACACTGCTACAGCTATCACTATTGATTATATTGATTGTCACTGGCTCGAACCATGCATTGACTTAGATTGTGGACCATGCATAATGCATTTATTCTTTTGTTTTTTTTTCTTATTTTTGGAAAAGGACATAAATGTCCATTTCAATGAATATGTTTCTAGCTAGCAGCATACTATATAGGCGTGTCAATGGCACCCTTTTACCTGTTTATCCGATCCGTGCCGTATTAAAAAACATAGCTAAGAGTAAGATTTTTTTTTTGTTAGCTTATCGGGTACGGGTAACGATTTTTTTTTTATGTTATCTTACACATTTTCATATAAAAATATTTTTTTTAAATAAAATTATATATATATATATATATATATATAGGGGTTGACTTGGGTGAGCCATGGCTCACCAAGTGTTTGTTCTCTAAGCCGTATTTTCATTTTGAAAGTTTAAACGACCGATCCGAACCGTTAGATGTGATCTCCATATTGAAATGTGCTTGGAGACCAAATTTTAAATTTTTTTGAATTTTTTTACTATTTATTAAGCATTTTTGAAAATTGTTGTTTTGCTGTGAACAGTACAAAACAGTAAAATTTTCTGGACCATCAGATCAGCAATTTTAAAAAATGCTTAATAAATAGTAAACAAATTCCAAAAAATGTAAAATTTGGTCTCCAAGCACATTTCAATATGAAGAACAAGATGAACGGTTTAGATCGGTTGTTTGAATTTTCAAAATGGCTAAAATGAGCCATGGCTCATTTTAGCCCAACTTAATATATATATATATATATATAGAGGAGGATTCAAATGCACCCAAATTTTTGTGCACCCAAAAGCACCTTATTCTTTTTCTCCATTTTCAAAGTCCGAATAGTCAATCCGAACCGTTAGATGCGATCTATATATTAAGATGTACTTGGAGACCAAATTTTATATTTTTTGGAATTTTTTTACTATTTATTAAGCCACTTTGAAAAATTGCTGATCCAATGGTCCAGAAAATGTAAAATCAGCGATTTTCAAAGTGGCTTAATAAATAGTAAAAAAAATTCAAAAAATATAAAATATGGTCTCCAAGTACATCTTAATATATAGATCGCATCTAACGGTTCGGATTGACTATTCGGAATTTGAAAACGGAGAAAAAAGATTTGAAAGATAGGGTGCATTTGGGTGCACAAAAATTTGGGTGCATTTGAACCCTCCTCATATATATATCTCCATTCTTATATTATGCACGTAGTTGTCCTGATCCGTCAACGGCTGAGATTGGAAGATGAATTTTTGAATTGAATATCAGCTCTCCGATTACATAATTTGTCTTCTTTTGATCAAATACATCTATTCTATGTGTAGAAGTCTAAATTTAGTTAAAAACATACTCGCCACACAGACCGTTACATAGTTTGTCACAATTAAAATTGAATGAATATCTAGCGATTTGTTTCCTTATTTCTTTTTAGAACTATCTCTGATTCCAGCAATTAAATTATTTCCTTATTTCTCTGTTTTCTTCGTTTCATTATTCTCTTCCTTTATAGTTTTGACAATAAAAATAGAAACAATTATATATTTCCATATTTCGTTTCTTTATTTCTATACATATTGTTGTGGGCAATTTAGAATATATTTCCAATATAGAATATATCAATGTGTGTGTATATATTCTAAATCGAAAACAAAGAAGAATATAAATTGGAACTTGTGTGTAAATATATATTTCTTTTATAATATTTGCGTGTGTATATATATCCTATACATACACACGATAACACTTTTTATTTATGTTTTTTGATATCATATTATATGTCAATATTGAATTTATCTTTCAATCGTAGCTGTTGGCGGATCGGACACCCAAAACAACGTGCTTAATAATATAATGGAGATATATTTATGTCCTATTTACAAAGAATTAACGGATCGGACACCCAAAACAACGTGCTTAATAATAGAATGGCGGATCGGACACCCAAAACACTAGGGACATTAATTGTACAAAATATTTGTTTCCTGCATGGGATTACCTATTAAGGAAATTAATATTACAAAATCATTAAGGAAAGATGATCAAATATTGAGGAGGCGGCAACTGATGGGCAAATTTGTCTATCAAATTAAAAATTTAAATAATATTGTGTCATTAACAATTTATGTTGTGCTGATGTCATTACCCCTTTGTGAATAGATGAATAGTAGATCTTGTGCTGATAAAACATAATCATATATTTTCAATCTAGAGAGAAAATGAAAAATATTTAAAACTTTCATGTAAAGAAATGATATGTAGAGAAATTTTCATGAATAATATATTTGTAGAGAAAATCCTGATTGGAATTATTTAATCATATCTTTCCGAATTTTATTTCTTTACAGATCATTTCTCCTCTAAATCATTTAATGACATGTTTTGCTTGTTGAGAAAATTAGATATTAAATCGCAATGATAATTCAAGAATTTTTTTCATTTTATATTTGATCCAATTTTTTTCCATTTGTTATTTTTTCTTTTATTGTAATTTATTATTTGAATTTCTCTTTTTTCATTTGTGTTTTTTATATTCCTTTAAATATATTTTTTCTTAATTTTGTGTAAATGCCAAACAAAAAAGTATTTTCATATTCTATTCAATTTTATAATATGTCTCCGTTGCAACGCACAGGTACGATACTAGTATATATATATATATATATATATATATATATATATTTGTATGAAGATGATACATGATACAATAAAGTTTTGTATTTTATAAATGTTCATAATACAAATTAGTTGTATTAATTATCAATTTTTTTTAATGTTAGTGACTTTAAATGTCAATTATCAATTTTATTGATAAAAAAAATAAACTTACAACGAGTCAAAGAACTCCCCTTCAAACAGTTGTTGAATATTATCAGTCACTTTTGATGATATTATATGTTGTTGAAAATTGTGTGTGCCTTTTGTTATCTTTCATCAATTTAATTTGACCATAATTATGATCCTAATTAATATTACCAAAAAAAAAGCGGATAATATATAATATGAATAATTTAAATACTCATAAATGTATATATCTAAAACGAAATATATACATAGAATATTATGCGTATAATTAATTCATCTAAAATACACTTACTGGCATTGTGTGTAATTATTGGTGTTTGTGATCTATTCCGTCCACATTTATGATTAATGCCTTCAAAATTGAACTTTGAAATTAAACATAAGTCAATGACATATATACTCATAATATTCATTTCATTATTAAGCACGTTGAGTGTCTGAACCGCCAACAACTATGATTGAAAGATGAAATTTTGAATTTAATCTCAATCCTCCAATCATATTACGTGTCTTCTTTTGATTATATACATTTGAATAATATGTAGAAATCTAAATTTAATTAAAAAAAAATTGGATTCAAAAATTGGAGCTGCACCTTGGATTCTCTATGGCCAATTTATAACGAGACACATGGTGTCTAATGAAGGGATTGTATTCTAAAAAAAAAATTGCTTCATAAATAAAATGTTCTACAAAATCATGACTTAGTGCAAAATTACCATATTGAGCTGAAGGCATATTATAAAAAATATGGACGGTAGGAAATTAATTTGACTAAGGTCTCTTTTGGTCTACTAGTGCAATTAATTAATATAATTAAATATAGTTTAAATTGTACCTTAACTTAAATTTACATGGCGTTACATTTGTTCTGATAGTACCAACTACCAATATTGATTATTACATAAAATATCATATAAAAAAATAAGAAACTGTTGGTATTACCTCAGTTTAACCGATTGTCAGATCATACCAGCTTAATCCTCTTATATATTTTACCAAATATTATTTTACATAACATACTGCTTATATCACTATAATTAATGAGGCGAAAAACTATTATCTATGAGGTGTGAAATTTTTTAACAACAAGCCGAAGGTCATCCTTCCTATGCACAGTAAATCCTGGTGATTCACCCATGTTGAACTTCTCCCTTGTCATTCCACTTGGCAGCTCCCAATCAAAGCAATGTATGAGATTTGCTAATGCGAGCTCTGCTGTGACCGTAGCAAACAATATACCGGGACAAATCCTGCGTCCTGCTCCAAATGGGATGAGCTGAAAGTCGTTGCCCTTGTTGTCCACTTGGCTATCAATGAATCTTTCTGGCATGAACTCCTCTGGCACATCCCATGATTTTGCCTCCCTCCCAATGGCCCACGCATTGATTAGGACTTTGGTTCCTCTAGGAATTGTGAAACCGTTTATTTTACATTCTTCCATCGATTCCCTTGGAAGCAACAAAGGGACAGGAGGATGTAGCCGTAGGGTTTCTTTGATTACTGCTTTTAGGTAGCTCATCTGGTTCAAATCTTCTGATCTCACCATCTCACCATGCTTTATTATTCCCCTTACCTCTTCTTGCAGCTTCTTCATGATTTTAGGGTTTTTGCTAAGCTCAGACATAGCCCAATCTATGGTGATGTATGTTGTATCAATTCCAGCAGCAAATGCATCCTGAATAATTTGAATGTGAAATGTATGTGATTATAAACTCAAGGTGCTTTGACAAATTTCTTAATTAATTATTTTTCCCCTCTTTTGTCATCTTCGTCCATTTAGCAATTATAGTAAAACATGATGAGACAGTACATGACTTGATAAGAAGGTTCAATAATTTGAAATTTTCCAAAAATAATAAAAAATAAATAAATAAATGCTTACCCCTATTAGCCCCTTGATCTGATCCATGGAGATGTCAAAGTTGATGCTTGGATCATTCTTCAAAGAAAGTAAAATATCAACAAAATTATCTTTTCCCTCATTATTCTCTTCACTTTTAATATGAGCTTGAATTACCTCTTCATACAACAGGTCCCACCTATTTCTATATCTACTAGCCCTCCTACTTAATCCTATAAGCCTTTCTAACCATAACAAAGAAGGAAACAAATCACCAATACTAAATTGTCCAAGTAATTGAAAACTCTCTTCTAGAAGCTCTCGAACCATGGCATACATCCGTTCTTCCATAATGATTTTTCCAGAAACAACCCTAAAAACAACATCATTCATAAATGAGAACAAAACCTTGCTTAATTCAATAGGATCACTACTCGACATGGAGGCATGGTCACCAATCTTCGCAATCAAATTACCAACTTCCTCCTCTATAATTGTTTTGTAGGAAGCAATCTTCTTGGTACTCATTAAATGGATTGTGAAGATCTTTTTCAATTGCCTCCAATCCTCACCATAAGGCTCAAATGCCAAGTCACCAAAACGGATGATGTCACTGACAACAGCAGAAGGCCGAGTAGCAAAGGTGAGGTCGTGGGTCCGCAGGATCGCACATGCCATATCAGATGATGAAACAATAAGCCATGGTACTTCACCAAAATGAAGTAGCATGAGGGACCCATATTTCAGAGAGAGTGAATAGAGAGATTGATGGTAAAGAGAGCTTAGTTGGTGGATGTTTCCTATGAATGGAAGCTTTGGAGGCGAAGGTATTACCTTTTCTCGGCCTTTTGAGAAGTTTCTTCTCTTTATGCTGAAGCAAAGTATGAAGATAGATACCAGAGAGATACAGAGCAGTGACAGATTCTGCGATAAAGTAAAGATCACTTCCTGAATAGAGACCATTTTTTGTCATGTGAGAGTGTATTTTCTTTCCCCAATGTGTTATATTATTACAAGTGTTATAATTTAGCATTATCTTAGAGAACAAATTAAGAGGATAACATCACTTATCAAAATTGGCCTTATCCTCACAACTTTATGGCGCAGTATTGCTTACTCTATTGAAATTATTTACCTGCTTACGCTCAGTGAAAATGACTTGCCAGTTGCCACCCACTTTTGATAAGTGATGTTTGTGTGGAGGAAGGGGAAGGGGGGGGGGGGAGCAAAATATCTATGTTTTAGTTTTTATTTTCTATAACTAGTCATTTCAGTGTAAATAAACTTTCTATTTTCTATATAAAATTTGTTGACAACAACTTGCCGCCAACCATCAAAAAAGGAAAAAAAAAGAAGTATATCCAAAATTCCATATAATTAATGACCAAAAGGATATTGTCTTGTCTGGGCAGCAAATTAAAACAACTTAAATTTATATTAACACAACATCATCAAAATATTTTACTATATAGACAATTTTACCCTTCATTAAATGTTTCCTTTAAAAACCAATTCTCTCTCATATATTAGCACATAATTGTTTTTCCTTAAAAGTTATGTTTTATAAAGTATGTTACTTTGTTTAAAATATTTTTTTAAAATATGTTCCTTAAAAGTTACAATAAAATATGTTTGTAAACTTTATGTTATTGTATAATAAGTATTCATTATTTATTTTAATCAAATGTTTAAGATTTTTTGAGAAAATTACAATAGTGAATTGATTTTATTATATTATTAAAATCTATCAACATTGTATATATCGATTTATTTTATACAGCTTCACAAAAAAAATATTTAACAATCTACTATAAAAAAAATTGTCTATTAACATTTTATCTTTTTTTTTACACAATAACACTAAGAAAACAACATTATTATTTATATAAAAACATATTGAATGCAAATTATCATGAATAATTTAACATTCAACTAATAATTAAAATTATAAATTAAAAGTACAGCAAAACACTACAAACTAATAAATTTATTTGGTCGCAATCCGCAAATTAATTAGCATACATAGCCTTTAGCACCATATAAATTACGAACAACATGAAGTATATCATCACGATTTTCAAACTTCAAATTAAGAAGTTGATTGCTTCCATTCACTACTAGAATCTGCACTTTTTCTGAAGGTAAGTTTAGCTTTTTCTAAGGATAAGAGAGGCCCTCAGAAATAAAATGGTGTTTTCTGACGCACTTCTGACACACTTAAAATTTCCATCGGTAGGCCGACGGAAATTGTTGCCGATGGAAAAACCCTGTTGTCCACCCTTGGAAATGTCTCATGTCTGCCCTCAGAAATACTTTTGGATGAGTCATGACCCGCCAAACAAATCAAATACTATTTTTTATTGATGGCCCTTGGAAATTGTTGACCCCATACCCTTGGAAATGTTTTGGAAGTTGTAACACATATTATTTCCATGAGATACCCTTGGAAATGTTTTGGTTATTATATTTATATTAGGCCCACATAAATACTTGGCTACTATACTCTTGGAAAAGTTTCATTGATACAGTTAATATTTTTTTATAGTTATACTAATTATTTTCATGAGACTACCGTTGGAAATGTTTAGCTCATGGAGACAGAAGCATTTCTATTTATTGAGATCTCCCTTTAAATGTTAAACAAAACTAAATCACAGCAGCAAGCAGTATTTAATTTATATATTTAAAATGAAACATTTAATTGAAATCTTAAGTATAATTTATTGTGTTTATTCATTTCTTTAATGATTTTTGCTAATTGTTTTTAATTATAACTGTTAGTGTATTATTAAGAATTTTGGCAACAACATTTTTGCAATTGGCTAGCCCTCCACATTTTTGCTAGCCACGAACATTCAATTAACTTAGAATATAATCCCAAAATGATATACCTCATTAATCAACAAAATAATTTATATAACACATCCTAATTAATAAGAAAAGTACTTGAATTAGATAGTAGTTTAGTAATATCATCACTATAGCTTTGGAAAGGTATAGGGTCTTCAAGCAAACAGTGCTTACAAGAAGGAAATTAACAAAAAAGGATATTTATCTCATTGAGATATTTAAAATGAATCATTTAATTGAAAACAAAAATTTTGCTCTTTGGACTTAGCCAATCTATTTAATTTACATGGAGGTATTATAAAGCAACAATAATTCACATGCTGCTCCTATGCATACAAAATTTCCCCAATTATAAAAGAGCTGAGCACTTAATGATTTTTTTAGTATTTGACCAGAAGAGAAATTCTAAACAATTAAAGAGATGATATATTTGCCAAACATGCTTTTGTTCTAAACCAAATAAAACACATGACATTATAGTTCCTATCATTTATAATGAATTCTCAAAAGTTTTTTCTCATGAAATGCAAAAACTGGTACAATAGTGCTGGTGGTGCAGTACTTCCCTGTACAAAACCCCAAATTCAACTCATTTAGAAAATCCATAAAAATGTGAAATAAATTATGGTGAAAGATCTTAATATCCTGAGAATTTTGGTATCAAGAACACTCAATTTGGAGTTGCAGTTTGTCCTGTAAAAATTATACAAAACTGGTTGTCAGAAAATAAAAAAAACTGGTACAGAACCAAAACTGATATTGAGAAAAACTTAAGTTTGGCATAGCTCTAGGCAATACAATGAGTTGAAATTAATTGTGGGTGCAGATCATGACTTCCTGAAATTTTAGACACAAAAAACGTCCAATTTGGATCTATGGTTTGTTCTACACAAAATTTACAAAACAACATGTCAGAATGATCCAAATTGCACCTCACAAACTGAAAAGTGATGAAATAAATTGTTAAAATTATTGAAAAAATTAAGGAAAACATGCACACAGGTTGTATGAAGGTCTTTGTGTAAGTTGTGCATATATTTTTGTGATAAAATCATCAAATTGAGCATCAAGGACACTACAAACTGACCCGTAGTACATGTTGCTTTTGCACTGTGTATTCATACTCAATCCAGTAGCATGGATGCAAAGGTATTAGTTATTTCTTCTTGCTAACTTTTTTAAATTAGACAATTTTTCATTTTTACCCACAAATATTCCTTTTTCTTTTTAAGGAAATAAAAAAAACACAACTTACCTTAGTGTCAGATTTCAATTCGCAATTGCCAGATTTAGGTTGAGCATGTACAATTGCATCCAATTACTTACTTTTCCCCTTCAAGTCCACCAGCATCAAGACCAGTTCCTCAAGTCCACCAGCTTTAACTATGTTTCAGAGGTACATGAGATTATATTCTCATTTTATGACAATTTAAGAGGATACAGTAACCTAATTATAATAGTAACTAATTAACACCAATCACAATCAATTTAGTAGACTAAGCAAAGAAAAACTAGAAAAGAAAAGAGAAGAACTTTTCTTAATATAACCTATTGGAGAAGGAGACACGTAAAGCTATGCAAACCGCAATGGTCAGATCTTAAAAATTTTGACACAGCAATTTTTGATTTATACAGTGCACGAGTTATATATAACATATAACGTTTGTTTTTATTTTATTATCTGTGCATTGCAACTGTAATAAAGAAACTCAAGGTAAATAAGGTATTAATTAGTAAATAACGATTTATTTTACACATTTATAAGTCTATAATGGAACTATACCTCCAAACTGGGTGACTTCAGCTAAGAGAGAGATGTAGAGGCGCTCCAACAAGGGAGACACTCTGATAAAGCACAACACCTCTTCAAGTGACATGTTGTTCTCTATTGTTGAGGGTTAAGCCGATCAATATGAGAATCCCTGCCATGACAATCCAATAACAAGATAAAACTTGTTAAAAGAAACACTCTAAGTAGATATGGTCCTTACAAACATTGAACTTGATTTGGACATTTCATCAAACACTTTGAGAGCATTCCATTTGTTCAATTCAGTGCTCTAATCCCCTTCACCATTTTAAAACCCAACGAGTCTTATAAGGCAAGCCCCCAATTTTAGGTATTGTATATCACCCTCTCAACCGAAGGAACTATATAAATTTTTAAAGTAACAACAAAAGATACTATGTTAACAGAGAAATTGCCAAAGTAACAACAAAGACAGAACTTCTTTGAGGCAAATTGTCGAACAGGTGGTGGGTTCCCCCCTATTAGTTCACTTTTGAAGATCTTATCTTCATGGAGAGATAGAGAGAGAGAGAGACAAAAACCCATAACTGGAATACTTTAGAGGATGAAGGAGGTTTGAGGAGATGAGGCTAGGACGGAGGCAACAAGGTGTGGCCATGGTGCAAGCAGCTTGTAAATAGTCTGTTTACATCTCGTTACAGCCATGTTTTTTTATCAATATTTTATGTTTTTGGTTCTTAAGAGGAAGATAAAACTTCAGAGAGAGAACGCGGAAACCAATTATTTGGAGGCAACCCAAAAAATTGTGGAGGGAATCAAAATGGTTTTAGAGGGAAATGAAAAGGGGAAGTCCGTGAAAAGGAAAGAAAAAACATGCTAAGGAGAAAAGAAGAATCCCCTCTCTGGATGCGTTGGGAAAATTTTTTTTAGCAAGTATAGATATTAACAGAGCAGTTTCATCTTCAAGAAGTGTGTTAAATATATTGGACGTTCTTTAAATTATATAGGATGTGTGTTGCATAAATTCAAAACTGATCTGCTAATAAAATCGTCCAAATGAAGACAACAGGACCGTTCATTGCTTATTGGATGGCTTGAACTTGATATTTACTAATTAGGTGATGCATGTATAACAAATAATATGAAATCAAATTAAAAAAAAAATTTATTTTGTTTACATCTTCTATGACCAAATCATACTTATAATTGTCAATTTTAAGTAATTTCATCGTTATTTGTTCCTTCAAATTTAGTAAATATTTGTGAGCCGTTCATTTTTCCTTGATCATTTCAACGGTCGATCTGAAATAAAATAATTTCAAATTTGTTTTGATATGATCAAGGAAAAATATTGAACGTAACCAACATAAAAATTCTGCAGTTTTATTGTGTTTGAGCTTCGATCCAATGTGAAGTGTTCATAACCCTTCGATGTTTCAATATTCCGTCAACTTGATGGATGAGTAAATAAAAATAAAATTTCATCAAAATTTACTGCAGGAGTAAATATGCAGTGCTCTTTAATTTTAACGGTTCTAATCGACCAACGGACGACGTGTATACTTGAACCTTCATTAACTCACAAAGCAAGAGTATACGTTCTATAGAACATATACTCTTGCTTTGTGAGTTAATGAAGGCGCACGTAAACGCGTTGTCCGTTGGTCGATCGGAACCGTTGAAATTGAAGAGCACTGCATATTTATTCCTGCAGCAAATTTTGATGAAATTTTATTTTTATTTACCTATCCATCAAGTCGACGGAATATCGAAACATCGAAGGGTTATGAACACTTCACATTGGATCGAAGCTCAAACATAATAAAACTTCAGAATTTTTATGTTGGTTACGTTCAATATTCTCCATTGATCATTTTAAAATAAATTTGAAATCATTTCATCACAGATCGACCGTTGATTGCTCATGTGAAAATGAACGGTTCACAGTTTTTTGTTAAATATGAAGTGACAAATAATGGTAAAAGTCTATAAAATGGACAATTGTAAGTATGATTTTGCTATAGAAGATATAAATAATTTAATTTAATTTTTTAGAATTTTTTTCAAATTATTTGTTGTACATACATTATCTAATTAGTAAATATCAAATTCAGAGCCGTTGGATAGGTCATGAGCAGTCTTGATGCCTTCATTTTAGATGTTGTGAGTAGGGAGTCTCTATTCTCCGAGGTAACATAACATTTCTGTTTAGATCCGACCCTATGTGATGTGCAAGATCCTTTAATATTCGTGCGTAATAATGATCAGACGGTTCCGATCTAAACACAAAATTCATGTTACCTCAGAGTTATCAATTCTCCCAGTGCAATACAAACAAACCTCTTCTATTTTCTCTCTGGATCGATTTTCTCCATTGCTAGTCTCCTCCATGTACACTCCGTAAAAAACCAAAGTTGAGCGGCAAAACCCTAAATTTTTCTCTTCCCTCCAACTCCCTCTCAAAATTTCACTTATACCCTCTCCTACTTATGAAAATTTCAGTTCCTTCCCCAGCAATGAACCCAAAAACCCTCACTCCCAAATCGTCTCGCTTCCTTTCTTCTCCTCTCAGATCCGATCCTCCCAAGCCCGCTCACCCAAATCGTCTCGCTTTTTCGGCGAAAGAAAAAGAAGAGATTTCGCTACTTCTGACTTCCGAGTCGGAGAGAAGAAAAAAAAAGAATCTTTCCTTCGTCAGAGACTAGAGAGAAACCCATTCGACTCAGAGAGAGAATCGCATCGCCCACTCGCGCATAGAAACGCACCAGATAAGCAAAGGTGAAATTTTTAACATGCTCTTTATTTCCTGGCCCCTTAGACGATAAAGACGAAATTGAGAAATGTAGAAAGGGGCAGGTGCGATGCCTTTAGAAATTGATAATAGAAATGTGAAATTGAGAAATTACAGTATCAGGCTGGTCTCTTTAGAAATCATGTCATGTAGAATTTCATTGACTTCTCAATTTCACACTTTTCTTGCACAGGCCATGTCATGTAGAAAATCCATTATTTTTGAATTGTGAATTGCTCGCTTAGTTCCTATTTTTTTTTTTTTGTAAAATAGGAACTGGTACAATGCCTACATGAAAAGTACTAGTAAGTTGAACTGGTGCCGGTACAGTCCGTTTAGTCTTGTTAGTTGAAGATCTTCACCTGCTAGGAATTAGGTTGAATTAGGTTCAGCCAATTCTCATTTGAAGAAATGATATACGGATTGTAATTCGCAAAGGACACAAATATCCCCATCTTTTTGGTAAGTTTATTTTATTATTTTTTGTAATTCATGATTTCCATTTTGACATTTTTCAAGAATATTGTTACTGTAGTTGATGGAATGGTGGCATGGTTTGAATGCCTATTTCATATTGGTCACGTCACGAAGTCTGGTGACATTGCCGGTCCCCGCCTTTTGGAGCATATAGTTGATGTTGTTCTGTACATGGAGGTGTCTTGCCTCTCTCTCTCTCTCTCTCTGCTGTACATTATGCACAAACCAAAAACTGTTTTAGTGACAATTAGAAAGAGAAAAGTAGCAGATAGGCATACATAAACAATTTTTTTTTGATATCTACCTTCTCATTGAATATTTCATTAATTAAATAGGAATATATAATCTGTGTAGGGAGAGAGGTACTCGTCCTTTAGATTACTACGATCTGTGAAGAATCGGTTCGGTTCGACTGATGAGGTAAATTTATCCATTCTGTATTCGTTTACCTCTTTATCATATCACATATTAGAATGCTTTGTTTTAGTTTTATGATTACAATGGCAGACTTGGCTGGTGTAATCTTAACAAGTTGGTATAAAGTCTTTTTCTTGCATCTATTTGTGTTTAGTGTATCTTTTTTGCTGGTTTATTGACATGCTGTTTACTTGTCTTATTTTTATTTATTTATTTTTTGCTGGTTTATTGGTCTATTTTTTTTTATTAAAATGTCCTTTTGTTTGAGAATATTTTTTTGTTATCTTATAAAATGTCCCCGTTACAACATATATAACATCATTCATGTAATTAATTTAGCAGGATGATTTACTGGGAGAGGATCTATGGTTTCGGTGCATGCCTTGGTGCTGGAATGTTCTTTATGCTCTTGCTATGGTAATTCCTTCTTTGATGTTTTACTATAGATAAATATATTTGCTAATTGTAATTGTAATTCCTTCTTATACTTTTATGGCTTTACATGATTATAAACTTCTATTTATTTTAGAATTTGAATTCAGAGTCAATGGTTATGTGTTGATGGACTGGTACAAAATTCTGACTTAATGAGTTACCATTATTTTGTTTTCCTTAAAGATGTGGGCTAGAAAGTAAAAAAAACCTGCTATGAAGTAGGTTTAAATGTTGAGTTTTTTATTTCATGAACAAACCCTAGATTTGACAGAGAATTGAACTTCATCCTTTCCTTGAATTTTGATAATGTTCTCTTAGACTTTTGTAAACAAACCCTAGTCCAAATACTAGATTTTAGTATAGGACAAATGGACTCTAGGTATGGCATATGATGCTATTTAGTGTATATTAGGCTAAACTAAGAAATGTGCTCAATATACAGTGAGATATAACTAACTAAGAAATTCATATATATATATATATATATACATTGCTCAATTAACATTAGTGTAAAGTTACAGTTCATTAGATGCATTTTTTAATAACTTAAGACTTACCACATTTTATATCATTCTTCTATTTTAAAAATAACACATGATTGTTTCCTTTTCATTCACAGGATGGCAAGGTTTTACCCACAAATGAAGCTGCAATGGGCTAATGGTGCTGGCATTATGCCTACAATGGGAACAAACTTGGTTAACTACTGGTGGGCATATTTAGGTATAGCTAGAAATGCAAGTGCAATACAGTTCTGATTTTGTAATTTGTTTTGTACATATTTTGGTACAATGTTTCAAGACTGTTATGTTAATGCTTATTAAATGCTTTCCATAGATCTATATATAAATGTGTTTTTGTTTATCTGTTTCAATGGGTATTAGTGTGTTTTTGTTTATCTGTTTCAATGGGTGTTAGTGGGGAATGTAATACAGTACCTGGTTGGTACAGGGAGGATTGTACCTGATTGGTACAGGGAGAATTGTAGATGAGAGCTTACATGTATAATGTCATTTAAGTTATTTTCGTGGGTATATCCACGAAAAAATAAATACAATTTGCTTTTGGAAATAATACGGTGGGTCCCACACATTTTGCTCTTAGAAATACTACTGTGGGTCCCATATATGATGCCCTTGGAAATAACCTGTTGGGACCCACACACTTTGCCCTCAGAAATACTATGCTGGGTCCCACATGAGATAACCTTGGAAATAACCTGTTGGGACCCACACGTCTTGCCCTCAGAAATAATACAGTGGGACCCACGCACTTTGCCCTCAGAAATAATAAAGTCATGGGCTTGATGCCAAAGTATTTCTGACGGTAGTATTTCTGTCGGGGGGCTCACGGAAAAAGTCAGAAAGTAGTATTTCCAAAGGTAACCGATGGAAAAAGTCAGGAAAATGGTATTTCCATCAAGGGTATTTTTGACGGTAGTATTTCTGAGGGTGGCGCACGGAAATGACGCTTTTTGGGCTTTTTCCATGAGTACGCCGATGGAAAAAGCCATATTTTGACCCTCAGAAAAAGTGCAGATTCTATTAGTGATTTGCATAATTCAAAACTTGATTTTGAAGGTTTTCTTCTAGTTAGGGGATTGATCGATCTATTAAATTAACAAATATAAATTAATTACAAAACATCAATACAAAAATTGCTAACAATTTTAATTAAAATAGACTAATAGATTATAAGTATCAAAATTAAGAGGGAAAAAAATAAAAAAAATATTTGAGTTTAAACGTCAGTGTCATTTCAGCCTATATAACACAAACTCCAAAATCTATCGAATCGACTCTAAACGGTGAATCCAAACCATTCAAACCGATCTACTTCATTAGTTGTGCGTTTACATCAAAATTTATAATTTTTTGAATTTATTTAGTATCAAGTCAAGCGGTCAAATGTGTGAGTTTTTAAGTTGATTTTAATACATTCATTTTCCAACATTTTTACCGCTTGATTTGATACTAGCATAACTCGAAAATATAAAAAAAAAATGTATATAAACACATCACTCATAAAGTAAATCGGTTTGAACGGTTTGAATTAGTCGTTTGAAGTCTATTTAATTGATTTTGAAGTTATTGTCATATGACACCGATGTTATACTAGCCGGACTCGGAATTTATATATTAAAGCAAGTGTATCTTAATATAAAAAAAATTACAAAAAAAGTTAAATACGTACCATGAGTCATTAGAAAAAAGAAAGATCAACAAAATTATGTAGCTTTTGATTTTACATGAATGCAAAATATAAAAAAAAGGGAAAAAAAATCTAGTAATTATGGAAACCAAATAATTTAATGATCACTATATTAATTACATTATGAAAAATATGGTAGTTAGATAAATATTTAATGAGGGTTAAAATTGTCTATAAATTAAATTTTTGTAAAATTATTGTGTTAATATAAACGTGTGTGGTGTCGATATGCCTACCCGCCAAAATGTCATATATGAGATAATTTTTCCTTTTGACCATTGGATATCCTCTTTTGGTACGTCATAGTTTGTCTTATCTGATTCTTTTGACACTGATAAATTATTGACAAGTTAACTAACACTGACCTGACCTTGTGAAAATGTAGAGGACAAGATGGGCTTTAAGAATTCATGAACCCTATTTGTTGATTCAAGCTCAGCCTCTAAAACAAATGGGCCACATATTCAAATCAAGCCCAATTAATCAGGTGCAAAGACGAAAGGTATATAGAAAGGGCGGGAAATAAAAAAAAAATAAAAAGATATGGAGCTAATTAAAAAATTAGGATTAAAAAATTGGAGCTGCACCTTGGATTCTCTATGGCTAATTTATAACGAGACACATGGTGTCTAATGAAGGAATTGTATTCGAAAAAAAAAATTCCGCCCTTTATTCTAATGCCTTATATTATTTTATATTAAATTCCCATAAATAAAATGTTCTACAAAATCATGACGGTCTGACAAGCTTTTAAACTAGAATTTTTTTTTTTTTACAATTTATTTATTTTGCAGTTTAGAATGCATCCACTGGGTTACAAAATGAAAAGAAAAATGGGTATGCTTCATCAAGCCTAGCTGTCAATGGAGAAAAGAAATATCTCCTATTGATTATATTGAATGGACCAGTACCGGTCCTGAATAACACAGCTATCACTATTGATTATATTGATTGTCACTAGCTCGTACCAGTGACTTAGATTGTGGACCATGCATTTATTCTTTCTCTTTTTGGAAAACAGACATAAAATATCCGTTTCATTGAATTATGTTTCTAGCTACCAAGCAGCACGCTATATATGTAAAAACCAGTAGAATTTTTTTCAACTTAATTAGAATTAACAGTTCACACACCCGCAACTATGTATCAGCAAAATTGATTAATATCATCAAAAATTTATGATTAATATCATCAAAATTGAAGATTGAGGAAGAAGAGGTGTCCCAAATGAATTTCATTCATCAAACTGTCTGATTACATGTACATGCCTATTTATAAGAGAATAATAGAACTTTACAATCTCAGACTCTATTGTTTGTACTTTGTAACAGCCTAACTGATCTCTAGACTCTAACTACTTCTCAATAATTTTGTTATTATCTCTAACTAACTCGAGTCCTTGACTTGGCTGTTGTGCTTGACTGGAACTGGAACATGTCTGTGATATGTTATTACAAACATAAGTCAATGACATACTGATAATTAAATTTATTTATGTAAAAAAATCAAACAAGTGAACCTTCAAAAAAAAAAATCAAACAAGTGTATCAGATATTACACAAAATTAATCTGCCAAATATTATTTTACATAAACTGCCGCTTATTCCACTATATATAATAAGGCAAAAACTAGTCTCAGATTTAATATGAGGTGTGAACATTTTTAACTACGAGCTGAAGGTCATCCTTTCTATGCACGGTGAATCCCGGTGACTCACCCATGTTGAACTCCTCCCTTGTCATTCCATGAGGCAACTCCCAATCGAAGCGATGTATGAGATTTGCTAATGTAAGCTCTGCCATGCCAGTAGCAAACAAAATACCGGGACAAATTCTACGTCCTCCTCCAAATGGAATGAGCTGAAAGTCATTTCCTTTGTAGTCCACTTCGCTACCAATGAATCTTTCTGGCATGAAATCCTCTGGCACCTCCCACGATTTTGCCTCTCTCGCAATGGCCCACGCATTGATAATGACTTTGGTTCCTTTAGGAATTGTGAAACCATTTATTTCGCATTCTTTCATGGATTCCCTTGGAAGCAGCAAAGGGAAAGGAGTATGTAGCCGTAGGGTTTCTTTGATTACTGCTTTTAGGTAGCTCATTTGGTTCAAATCTTCTGATCTCACCATCTCACCATGCTTTATTATTCCCCTTACCTCTTCTTGTAGCTTCTTCATGGTTTTAGGGTTTTTGATAAGCTCAGACATAGCCCAATCTATGGTGATGTATGTTGTATCAATTCCAGCAGCAAATGCATCCTGAATAATTTGATTGAGAAAGGTATATACTTATAAACTCAAAGTGTTTCGACATAATTGCATGATTATTTTTTTTTCTTTCTTTAATTTGTCAGTTTCATTCATTTAGCAATTGTAATAGCTGTAATATATTTCTTTATGCCCAGAGATCATTGATAGAATGATCACCAATAAGCACATGTTTGCAGTTCAAAATACATGACTTTATTTTAATTGGTAAGTTCAATGATTTGAAAATTGTCAAAAAAATAAAAATAAATAAATAAAGATTACCGCAAGTAGCCCCTTGATTTGTTCCATGGTGATATCAAATTTGATGCTAGGATCATTCTTCAAACTAAGTAAAATATCAACAAAATTATCTTGTCCCTCATTATTCTCACCACTTTGAATATGAGCTTGAATTAGCTCTTCAAACAACATGTCCCACTTATTTCTATTTCTATTAGCTCTGCGGCTCAATCCTATAATCCCTTCTAACCATGACAAAGAAGGAAACAAATCCCCAATACTAAATCGTCCAATTAAACGAAAATTCTCCTCTACCACTTCTCGGATCACGGCATACCTCCTTTCTTCCCTAATGAATTTTCCAGAAACAACCCTACAAGTTACATCAATCATTAATGAGAACAAAACCTTGCTTAATTCTATAGGATCACCACTCGACATGGAGACATGGTTGCTAATCTTCGCAATCAAATTGCCAACTTCCTCCTCTCTAATCGTTTTATAAGAGACAGTCTTTTTGGTAGTCATTAAATTGATTGTGAAGATCTTTTTCAATTGCCTCCAATCTTCACCGTAAGGCTCAAAGGCCACGTCACCAAAACGAAGGATATCAGCGACGACAGCAGAAGGCCGAGTGGCAAAGGTGAGGTCATGGGTCCGCATTATGGCACATGCCATATCAGATGAAGAAACTATAAGCCATGGTACTTCACCAAAGTGAAAAACCATGAGGGGCCCATATTTTAGAGAGAATTTATAGAGAGATTGATGGTAAAGAGAGCTTATTTGGTGGATGTTTCCTATGAATGGAAACTTTGGAGGCGAAGGTATCAACTTTTCTGGGCCTTTTGAGAAGTTTTTTCTTTTTATGCTCAAGCAAAGTATGAAGATAGATAACAGAGAAATACAGAGTAAAGACAGATTTTGTGATAAAGTAAAGACCACTTCTTGAAGAGGCACCATTTTTGTTATCTGAGAGTGTCTTTTGGTTTGAATATAATTGAGCATTAACTTATAGCACAAATTAAGGAGATGACCTCACTGGCCTACTTATAAACATTGACCTTATCCTCCCAACTTGTCTTACGTACTCTCTGTGGAAACTGCTTGCCACCTTGTTTTAGTCAAGCAAGGAAACAAATTTTCTTTTTTTTTGTCTGTAGTATGACGTATTTAAACCTTTGTATACAATCGTTAAAAGTAATTGTATTAAACATTTAAATAGTACTCATTAACTTTACTTAACAAAAAAAAATAAAAATAACGACTTGAAACAAATTCAAAAGGATTTATTCATGAATCTCATATGAAAGAGAAAATCGAGTAAAAAATATTTGTATTTTTAAATTTGCAAAATTCATTACATACTATTGAGAAAATAAACGAGAATAATCAAAGGAAAAAAACAAATTGTAGGTGAAAGGAATTTTTTTTTTTTTTGCTTAAATAGAAAAGTAGTTAAAAGTTACAACTAAACAAATTTAGAATTTAGTTGCTTGCTGATAGAAATTTAAATGCTTGCGAGTAGTATTTGAAAATGTTAGAAACAAAACTTTAAAAGATTGAATATAGAAGCTGAAAATTATTTGGGCAGGTTACTTAAAATTATTTAAAGACTTCTTCAATGTAATGGTCAATATTGTCGATTCAAAATCGTATTGTTTAATTTCGAATGTAATTGGTACAATGCGAATCAAATCAAATTTGTTGACCTATAACTATCTTAAAAGATTCTTCCTATGATTTTTTTTTCCTTTAGGCCACCTTGGCTGCTAGCGATGAAAGTCCATGAAAAGAAACAGCAGTCTGGATGAGCTGTTGTATATATATAGGGAACAGGAAATAAATCTGCTGTGATTCCTCAGGAATCACAGAACCCTTCTATTTTAAATCCATCCCTTCATTTATTTTGAGATTTGTGCATAAAAAATTACTAATTTTGAGATATGTACATTTCATAAAGTAAAGGGTTGGATTTGAAATAGCAGGATCTGTGACTCCTGAAGAATCACAGCAGATTTATTTCCATAGGGAACATCTATGCTTATCAAGTAGTATAAAAATTAAAAAAAATATATTAATAAAAAAAAGTGGGTGTACTCACCGATTTCTATTCAACAGAAACTATTACAACAGTAGCAATGTCGGTACCAACACTCACCAGGTACAACAGAAAACATAAAAAGCCTATACATTACATATCATACCAATGGATAAAAAAAAAAAGCTTATCACCTAAAAAGACAAACAGTGCATGCAATATCAACACATAGCCAAACACCTAACAACTAGACCATATAAAATCAGCAAAAAAAGAAAATCACCTCTAAAACTTCTCAACTAGGAAGTATCACTAGCATTAGCAGACGAACTAGAAGCAAAACCATCTATTGCATCAGTAGTATCATAGTCAGAGAAGTTTGACCCTTCTAAATCAAGAAAAGGGCCGTTGTCTGATCCTAGCTGGGGCCTGTTCGGAGTATCCGTGTCCGACATGGCTATCAAAGGGCATGCCTGATTCAAATATGTAAGATTCATAGATAAATTTAAGGTTAATTTAAAGTAAGAATCATCGAGTCGTGCCTTACACCAATAAGAAAGTTTATAAATTAATTTTAATGTATTTATTTTTTTACTGTTTATTTATTACTTGAGTTTAAACAAAATTAATTCGAAAGTTTTAAATTTTCACATATAGACGTCGTTCATAATGTAGATGAGTTTCAACGGTTCAAATTTGTCAATTAAAAGTTAAAACCAATTCAATAAATTTAGAATTGAGTTCACAAATAAACTTAATAAACTAAAAAATAATCCTAATTCTACTCATATTTCATCGTTACTTAGTTGCATTAACAATACCAGATGATTGAGTAGGTCCCATCAGCAATTAAAGCAAGCAGAACTTGTGATGATAAGAATTGAGTGGGTCCCAGAGAACTCACGTGTCCCATCTATGCATGATTCTTAAGTCATGCATAGCACACTAACATGATTTGCGTTTAATTCATGAATTATTCACGAATTAAATAGATTTAAACCACCAGCGTCAAACAGCGAATAAATCGAGTCGAAAATTAAGGAGATCGATGACCCCACTGGCCTACTTATTTAAAATTGACCTTATCGTCCCAACTTTGCTTACTCTATGTGAAAATTGCTTGCCACCTTGTTTTACCTTAATAAAGGGTATATGGAGGATACAATTAAAGTATATATACAACTAATTGGCTACCAAACCAGGCATCCTAATCTTCCAAAATAATGTCGTTCAATTTCAAATAGTTACAATAACTTGAAATTAGTTTAAGATTTAATAAAATTAAGATATACCTCTTAATTTTTTTTTTTGTTAGGATGAAAAATATACATCTTAAATTGTACATATCTCAATTGGTGGCCAATGTACCGGTTTTTTTATTAATAGAAAAACAAACAAAAATATATATCTTTTTAAAAAGGATACATTTCTATGAAATATCGTTTCATAGGAATGATTCATTCTTGTCCACCGGACGGGATGGAATGTTTATCCCGTCCGGAAAATGGAAGAATTCGACCTATACATTCTATATCGCAACAAATCTTAAAGCATCTCGTGAGTTTTCAAATAGGTTAAAGTTGAGTCTCATTCAGATCTAACGGCTTGATTGTAAAACAGAATTTGTATTAAAGTTAATTAGGAATAATTTCATATATACCACTCAAAAACTATGAAATTACGTATTTACCATCGAAATTTCTATAATTACATATTTACCATCTAAAATTCTAATAACCCACATATTTACCCAACTAATAAAAAAATAAGATTAATTAAGTTTAAGATTACATAAACTATAATTAATAAGTTATTTAGTATCTTCTCATTCTCTGTCCCTTTCTCTTTTACACAAAAATTTTCCTCCCGTCTTTTTTTATGTAACTTCACATTTTCGCTTAAACTCTCATCATCTCGTCTCTCCTACTTAAACTTAGAGAGAAGGGACAGCAGACTCGAATTTAAGGATTCAAACTCCAGCTTGATCATCTAAAAACAAGATAAGCACTCTAAATTTTCCAACAAAATAACTCATACTGAATTCGATATTGATACCGCAATCCGTTATCAAAGTCATAACTGAATTTGAGAATTTGTATTTTATTATTGGCTCAGTTTGAAATATATATTTTTAATCTTTTATATTGGGTACAGGACGGTTCTAAAGAAAGAAAGAGAGGGTGCAGTGCTAAGTTAATCCTTGATTACATATTTTTTTTTTGAAAGAAGTGGCTTAGCCACCGATTTTCATATAACAGAAAATCATACAATATCCAATTAGTACCAATCAGAATCCTTGATTACATATAGTTTTAAGAAAATTAAACATAATTAATATGAGTTTTGGGTATATTTGATATATACTAAAGTTATATTTGGTAAATATGTGAGTTATTAAATTTTATAATGGTAAATATGTAATTAAAAAAATTTGAATGGTAAACATGTAATTTCACAGTTTTTAAGTGGTATATATGAAATTCTTCCTTATAGTTATTTAAAGACTTTTCAATGTAATGGTCAATATTGTCGATTCAAAATCGTATCATAAAAAATTGTTTAATTTCGAATGTAATTGTTGCAATGCGAATGAAATCAAATTTGTTGGCCTATAACTATCTTAAAAGATTCTTCCTATGATTTTTTCCTTTCGGCCACCTTGGCTGCTAGCGATGAAAATTCGTGAAGAAACAGCACTCTGGATGAGCTGTTGTAGGTCCCCCCCCCCCCCCCCCCCCCCCCCCCCCCCCCAAACCCCATTTGTACTCAACATAAACTATTACAAGTTTACAACAGTAGCAATTTTCAGTGCCAACACACTAGTGGAGAATACAGGCACATGCATCAGGATCGGTCAAACCAAAAAAGCAATACTGTTATCTATCAGGAACGGACAAAGTTAAAAGACGACCTTAAAAATGGATATTAGAAACTGTCGTTTAATGTGATTCTTACATATTCTGATTTCTGTTTTATAGGCCAGTAAAAATATGCAGTAGCTGACCAAATAATGAATTTATTTTTTAAAATTAAAGTTCAATTTAGGATCAGCTACTGAATTCAACCGTTCTTAATTGTATCAGGAACGGTCGTTTATCAAATAACCGTTCATGTCTGTCCAAATAGGAACAGTTATTTAATAAAGGATCGTTCCTGTTTGTACAAACAGGAACATTTATTAATATTCGACCGTTTCTATTTGTACAAATAGGAATGGTTATTTGGTAAACGACCGTTCCTGTTTGTAGAAACAGGAACGGTTATTAGGTAACCGTCCTTGTTCTAAGAAACAGGAACGGTTGAATAAATGATCATCCTTAGTTGTACAATTAGGAACGGCTATACAACCGTTCCTGTTTAATGGTACTTTCAGAGTCCCCTGAGTCAGAAATGGACGTAGGTCCGTTCCCGTTAAGGATTTTTGACCGTACCTGTTTCATGGTTCTCCATTAGTGACACTCACCAAGTACAATAGAAAACATAAAAGTCTAGATATTATAGATCATGCTCATGGATAAAAAAACAGCTTATCATCTAAAAAGACAAACAGTTAAGTGCAACATCAAACCTGTAGTTAAAAACCTAACAACTAATTAACATTAATTATGGAAATACAATCCTATAAAATCAGCAAAAAAACAACCACTAAAACTTATCTAGGAAGTATCACTAGCATTAGACAAAACCATCTGCTGCATCATTAGTATCGTAGTCAGAGAGGTTTCACCCTTCTAAACCAAGAAAAGAGTCGTTGTCTGAGGATCTGTACAGAGTATTCGTGTCCAACATGGTTATCAAAGGAAATGCCTGGTTCAAATAAGGACATGGCTTTATAGGTTAATTTAAAGTAAGATTTATCGAGTCCTGTCTTACACCAATAAGAAGATTTATAAATTAATTTTAATGTATTTATTTATTACTTGACTTTAAATAAATTTGAAAGTTTTAAATTTTCACATATAAACGCATCGCTTATAATATAGATGAGTTTCAACAGTTCAAATTTGTCATTTAAAACTAATTCAATAGAATTAGAATTGAATTCACAAATAAACTTAATAAACTTAAGAATAATCCTAATTCTACTCGTGTTTCATCGTTACTTAGTTGCATTAACAATACAAGATGATTTAGCTACGTACTACGTACCAAGCCTTTCACCATAAAAAAAACAAACAAACAAACAATACAAGATTATTGAGTAGGTCCCATCAGCAATTAAAGCAAGCAGAACTTGTGATGATAAGAATTGAGTGAGTCCAAGAGAACTCACGTGACCCGTCTATGCATCTATGCATCTATGCATGATTCTCAAGTCATACACAGCTCACAGCACAGTAACATGATTTGCATTTAATTCGTGATTTATTTGCAAATTAAATAGATATTTTTTTTTAAAAAAAAAAATTTGCTAGGCTTCTCCCTAGAACCAATCCGTGTCGGTCCACGGATTTATTACGGTTCGAATTGGTCCGGCTCTGGTCCGGCCGACTATTTTCATAACACTAGTTGAAAGATACACTACTGTATCCCGATAATGAGAAGATTGGCTGGACAGCAGAACTTAATTTACCAAAATGTCATATATGGGATAATTCTTTTGTTACGTCATGTTTTGTCACCTTATGACCAATCATTGATAGTAATTCCAAACGCTGGTCTAATCCGATAAAAACAAAATTTTAAAAAAATAATAATAATAAAAAAATCTGATTCTTTTGACTTTGGTGAATAATTGACAAGTGAAGTCACAGACCCTTGACATGACCTTGTGAAAATCTAGTGGATAATGAGAACTGCGAAGGTTTTTTAAAAAAAAAAAATCTAGTGGAAAAGATGGGCTTTAAGAATTCATGAACCCTATTTTTCGGTTCAAGCTCGGCCTCTAAAACAAATGGGTCAAATATTGAAACCAAGCCCAATTGACCAAGCAAGAGGGACGAAAGAGGTTATCTACGAAACACATTGACACATTGATCAAATCTGGCCCACTATTCGGCGACTCTTCTCTAGTTTGTTGACTCGGTGTACCTTTTATTGTTTGGATACTAGTACAGAAACGACTGTAATTGTATGCTTCTCGATGCAGTGTTAAATTTTATCTTAAATTCCTAATTGCACATAAATATTGATTAAAGTTTAGAAATTTGACAATCTAGAACCTAAATGTTTCCCACCATCTATCATTCAAAGCTGATGGATAATTCTACGAGTGACCTGGTATTTCAATTTACCATATATGTGAAGCACAAATTGAAGTATATAAAGCTAAAATAGAGGGAAATTAATAGTCTAAATCATTGTTTTTTACCTATATTTATTTGATTAGTGGCATTTTTAGTGTTCCTAATTGAACAGGGGCTCAGGGGCTGACTCAGTAAGGACTGTTGGGGGGGGGGGGGGGGGGGGGGGTGGGTGGGGTAGGGGAGATGAATTTTTATGAAGATTTACAGATCTAGAATCACGTACTGTCTTCCCTCTCTGGAATTTTATTTATCTTTTCTGAAATTCTGATTTGTAACTAGAATTAAAATTAGAATAGATTCTTTGAATATTGATTAATAATTACAATTTTAGAAGTTAGAAGTCAGAGTATTGAAAATTATCTAGTATTTGATTAATTAATGGGTTTGAACCCAATTTGCTATTTTCTTACCCCTCCCGACGAAAATTCTAAATCCGCCTCTAGCAAAACCTAACACCTAAGATTGGGCCATGGCATGCAGAGCTTATCAAGAACTCTAATACCATGAAAAAAAAAGCTACAAGACAAGGTGAGAGGAATCGTGGAGACGATCAAAAGATGAATGCCAAATAAACGGGTTCACCATTCCAAAGAAACAAGAGTTCTAATCAACTGTTGGGCAATTCAGAGGACCCAAGATCATGGGAAACGCCAAAGGAGTTCAAACCAGAGAGGTTCATTGGAAGCCAAGTGAATTACAAAGGAAATGACTTACAATTCATCCCGTTTGGTGCGGGCAGAAGGATTTATCCTGGTTTGCTGTTTGCTACGGCTTTAGCTGAGCTGGCACTAGCAAATTTTGTGCATCAGTTTGATTGGGAGTTGCCGAGTGGAGTGACAATTGACAAGTTTGAAATGAGCGATGCACCGGGACTCACTGTGCACAGGAAGCACAGCCTTCAACTTATTGTCAAGCAGCACTGCCTTTCAGATTAGTTGTATGATATTTTTTTTAGCATGCTTCAGTACACTGTGTGTAACATAATAACTGTGAACTTCTTTTATCCAGCTTTTTGTTTGAGTTGCATTACAGTTTGGAAGTCACTTCTAGGAAATTGTGTAATCCATCTTATATGAAATTGGTGCTATCTGGGTTTTTCTTGGATTTCATCTGGTTGTCATGTAATGGAAAAACTGTGTAATTGATTGTTCCTTTTATGTGAGTGTGCATTTGTAAATGGTAACTTGGTAAGCAGTAAGAAAGTTCCATAATTTCATGACTTGAAAGTTAAAATATATGGATGTTACCCCCGAAACTTTCTTATGTATCAGTAGCAACTCTTCACTGTAGTTATATGTTGATATTTTTGGGCATATCAGTTATACCTAAAAACATTTTATTTGTGAACACATGGCATTTATAATCCATCAATTTACAGGCCAACCTACAATTGAGTAAAACTGTACATACATTCTTGCTACATTTTTCATATTTTACAACGAAAATGTTTCCCCAAGAGGCAAAGATGATATATAGCTAATTTGTATCCAGAGGAGAAATAATGAAGATAGATAAATGTTCCCTAGTTCAATACGGAACATTGGTTCCATGAGAGGTGAAAGCAAGATAACTATACTTAAAAGAACAACTCTGATTTCTGAAATTCACATTTGTTTGCTACTGCAAGCACTTACAGCAGTTGCCAATGCCTTATTTATTTAAGAAACAATACCACCATACAAAAATTTTACTGGTACCTATCTGAGATGTCAACCAAGAGGCTGAAAAGCTTTTTCGGCATACAAAGCATGGGCATATGATCTGCACCATCCAACTCGAGTAGTTCTGTCCCAGGACTCATCTCAACCAACCATTTCTGGGTCTCTGGCAAAATAGACTTGTCTTGGTTGCAAACAAGATAGACCCGGCTCACTGAGCCGTGATTTTCTGCAGTTACAAAGTCTTCTCTTGTTACACTTGAGTCATAAAATGGCTTTCCTGGCCTTAGTACCATTGTGGCCAGTGTAACATCCTGTCAGTAGAGTGAGACACTGTTAAAATTTATGAAATAATCAAGTCACCTGCAATTTTTGATCAAATTAGATTACCTTGGCTAAGAATTGTAAATTACTGAAGTAATCTTTGATGCTAAATTAGTAAAAATAAAATGATCAACAGTTATTATACATACCATCAAACTAAAAAAAACATTCTTATGAAAACGAGAACTAGTATTTGGTCTAGTGGCAAAGGCAATGCTTTCCGTGTGTGAGGTCGCAAGTTCGAAACCTGGGAGGGTCAATCCTTTGTGGATATTAAATAGTTGGGTGGCTTGACCACCAACCTTTACTAAAAAAAAAAAAATATGCTAATGAAAACAAATGTGCGTAACTTTTGCAGAGAAACCCCCTTCTTGTGAAAATTTAGGCCTCGCATATTGCTCATCACACAAACAAATAAAGGAATAGCTAGCTTGAGCCCTTTTGATGAAACTAAACCAAACACTAACCAGACCAAACCTCCTAAATATTGTGCATATTATTTTTTTTCTTTTTCTTTTTTTATTGCTTTGAATTGGATTCTACGTGGTTCTTTGATATCATTTCATTTAAATGTCTTGCTTGCTTTGTTTTCTATTTTCTCTAATAAATGGTTGTTAATCTTTTTTCAATTTAAAACGGGGATGAGCATGGTTTTCAGCCCAGAGCAAGAAATATCTAACGTGTCCTTATTGAATACTATCTTTATGCAAATCATTTATGTGATGTTTTGAGGTTATCATAGGGCATGTACATATGAATTTTCAGAGCACAAATGTTTTCAAGAAAATAAAGTACCTCTGGTGCACATAAATGATAGTATATAGCTTGCAAGTGTTTCCGGCCGAATGTGAAGGACCTAAGTGCAATATTATCCCCTTCTCCGCCATAAACTGCTTTTGAATCCATCATGTCTTTTTTAAGACCTTCTTTGTAAAGCTATCATGCATAAAAGAAACAAAATCCACAAACAGTTCTTAAATTAAAGTTATATATAAGATCATATCATTGAAAAGAACAAACAAAACCGATATATGATTATGCTGGACAAGCAAAATTTTCATAAAATGTTAAAATAATTTTGCATAAATACTTTTTTTTGTTTTAGATAGGCTTCATACTAGATCTATATAAAGTTAGGAACTCATAATAGCTCTTTGTAAAATTTTCCTTTCCAGGATGGGAGTGTCAGCAATTCTAATTATTATCGCAATCAATTGTGACAAGCAATTAAGCTTGGATCAGAGATACTGTTGAAGATTAATAACAAAAATATATATACTTGGATATGCAAGTCTTGGAGACATTTAGCAAATCCAATGCAATTTTTACCAAAAATACCCCTCTTCCCTATTTTCCGATACTTCCAAAAAATGATGAAAGGAAGGTTGTCAGATATGAAAAAAATCCCCAACCGTTCTTTACTGCACATAAATTTCTCTAACTGTTCATCAAGGCTTGTATCTTATTAATAGACCTTAAATTTCTCTAATGATTCTTTGAGGCTTGTATCTTATAAATAGACCTTAGAAGCATTGTAAAATATATGATCAATCAATGAAATTATTTCTCTTTCAATTCAATCTCAAACTTGCAATGTGATTTTTTATTAATCAATGAAGGCCTCCCAAAAATTAGTTCATCAATAACCTCCAACCACATTTATATCCATGCATCTGATGGTACTAATTTAAAAACTAGAAATAACAACAGCAAAACATAATCTATCAAGCATGCCAAAATACCTCCTTTGTGATGTCAGCCAGTGAATTAGTGCTGCTCGGCATAGCAGCGCTGATAAACACAGCCACAGCTATCTTATGTGGATACCTCTCCATGGCGAGCGATACAGGGGTCCCTCCATAGCTGTGCCCCACAAGCACCACTCTCTCATTGGCTGGAACAGCTTCCATCACCTCCATCAACGGCTCAC
The DNA here is from genome assembly GCA_964058875.1 of Carex rostrata. NCBI lineage: Eukaryota > Viridiplantae > Streptophyta > Magnoliopsida > Poales > Cyperaceae > Carex > Carex rostrata. The sequence continues at coordinate 3,411,894 of CAXKVT010000054.1, forward strand.
AATACTCCTCAAAGGTGTTCACTTCATCCAGCCTTTTTGGGTGGAGCCCACATGCTGCCAAATCAGGGGCTGTGACATGGTGCCCGGCCTCATTGAGCAGTGTCGCCAGCTTGTACCAGGCCCAGCCACCGTGGCACATGCCATGTACCAGTACAAAGTGGCGCGAACTTGGTGTTGGGTGGTCTTGTTTAGTGCAATTTGGTGGTGGTTTGCGGCGTAAGGTCAGTAATGGGTTGGTGTTGGTTTTAGAGAGGAGAAGATTAGGCTTGGGATAGAGTTGAGGTACTTGAGGAGGTAACTGGAAAAGGAGAGACGCCATCTCTTTTATTATTTTATTTTCTTTTTTTCTTTTTTTGCTTGCCAGTTGCCAGTACTTTTTGCCCGTTACAGACCGCACACTAACGAGTAACGAGAGAAAATACACGTCTGCGGTAGGAGGTATTGGATTAAATGTTTGAATCAGTAGAGACGGATGGAATATCTTCAACTGATTAATTAAAATTTTACAGATAAATTTTTAAAAATTATATGCATATACTTATAATTTGTATAAATAATTAATTTAATAATTTTATTTTAATTAATAAAATTGAAGTTGTTATTCAGATAAAACAAGATAAATGCAGAAAAAATTAATAAAAATTACTAACTAATTGGCATTATAAACAGAAAATGGACGATTGATAATGGTTTGATTACCGTTAACAACTAATCGGCTGAATTGTCGGACTAAACAGTCTTTTTTTTTACAACACTAGTTTGAATCAAGTTGTCTCATTTTGGGGCTCAAACGGTTTGATTTGTTTGGTTTTTAGTAACATAACTGAAAATTTTCAGTTTAGATGGATCGGTTTTTCAGTTGAATTTTATAATTATTTCGTTTTAAATAGATCAATTCAGTTTAGACTTTTCAAAACTGATTACATTGAACCACGTGAATTATAATGATGCAAGTATGGTTTATATTTTGTTTGGTTTAATAATCGCTTCCTTTCTTTCATTTTGATTTGAATATTTAAAATATCTATATATTTTATATAGAATTAAACAACTTGTGTATGAAAATGTATGATTTTCGTTTAAAATGGTACCAATAGGTTTACTTTGATTTGAACCAAACAAACTGAAATTTATTTCGGTTTGTTCAATTCGGTTCTTAATCGGTTGATAAGTTTAATCGGTTCGGTTCGATTCTATTTTAAAAAACCGAAAAACATTTAGTTTGACTATTTTACTTTGGTTTCAACCAAACCGATGAACACCTCTAGTCTCATTCGTATCAAGATTCGCGTATATTTAATTCAAACAAATTTCAAATACTATTTGCGTCAATTTTTATGCATATCGGATGACTACTGCTGAAATCAGACCAAACGCGATCTGCTCATGTGAAATTCATTGATTAATGATGATTGAATTTAAATTATTATTAAAATTAATATTTTTCTAGATTGTACCTTTTAACAGAATACAAATATTTACATAAGAGTAATGATATGGGTCCACAATTTCATTGGTTGATCAATGTCATTGATTAGTGACTGAGCAGGAGCACACAAAAAATTACGTTGAAAAATTAAAATCTATAATGTGTGATAATTGAAATTGGAATTTAATTTTTCATTATTTTACCTAAGGATAGAGTTAAGATATTAGTACTATTAATTTGATTGCATGAAGTCAAATTAACAATGAAAAGTCTCCTCATCTGCTTCCCCAAGTGGCAAAGATGATATATAGCTAATTTCTATCCAGAGGAGAAAACATGAAGATAGAAAAATGTTCCCTAGTTCAATACGAACATTGGTTCCATGAGACGCCAAAGCAAGATAAATATGCTTAAAAGGATAGTCTCATTTCTTAAATTCACAGTTGTTTGCTACTGCAATCACTAACAGCAGTCACCAATGCCTTATTTCTGCTATCCAAATCTAAGAACACAATACCACCATACACAAATTTTACTGGTACCTATCTGAGATGTCAACCAAGAGGCTGAAAAATTCTTTCGGCATAGAAAGCATGGGCATATGATCTGCACCGTCCAACTCGAGTAGTTCTGTCCCAGGACTCATCTCAACCAACCATTTCTGGGTCTCCGGCGAAATAGACCTGTCTTGGTTGCAAACAATATAGACCCGGCTCACTGAGCCATGCTTTTCTGCTGTTACAAAGTCATCTCGTGTTATACTTGAGTCAAAAAATAGCTTTCCTGGCCTTAGTAACATCATGGCCAATGTAACATCCTGTCAGTGGAGTGAGATGGTGTTAAAAATTTTGAAATAATCAAGTCACCTGCATTATTTGATCCAATAAGATTATCTTTGCTAAGAATTGTAAATTTACTAAAGTAACCTTCAATGCTAACTTAGTAAAATAATATGATCAACAGTTATGGTACATACCATGAAACTCAAAAACAATACGCTAATAAAAACCGATGTGTGAACTTTTGCTGAGAAACGCCATTCTTATGATATCATTCCATTCCATTTTTTTTTTTTGGGCTTCGAATTGGATTCTAGGTGTTTCTTTGATATCAATCCATTTAAATGTCTTGTTTGCTTGGTTTTTCTTTTCCATTTTTTCTAATAAACAGTGGCTAAGTTTTTTTAATTTAAATTGGGGGATGAGCCTGGTTTTCACCAAGCACAAGATATCTAATGTGTCATTATTGAAAACTATCATTATCCAAATCATTTATATGATATTTTGAGGTTGTCATAAGGCATGTACATATGAATTTCAAGAGCACAAATGTTTCAAAGAAAATAAAGTACCTCTGGTGGACATAAATGATAGTAAAAAGCTCGCAAGTGTTTCGGGCCAAATGTGAAGGACCTAAGTGCAATATTAGCCCCTTCTCCACCATAAACTGTTTTTGAATCCATTGTGTCTTTTTTAGGACGTTTGGAAAGCTATCAGGCATAAAAGAAACAAAATCCACAAACAGTTCTTAAAAAGAGTTATTTATAAGATCGTATCATTAAAAAAGAACAAACAAAACCCATAGAGAATAATGTTAGACAGGTGAGGCATTTGTTAATTAAAAGACATAATTTTCATAAAATGTTAAAATATTTTTTTGTTGGGAATCTTAAAGGCCAAACAATATAATTACACTTTATTTAGAGATCAAACAATTGCATCTTATTTAGGGGTCAAACACTAATACCCTCGAGAAGAAGAAACAGTTCTCCACTTTAATCCTAAGGACCTTCCCATGCCAAAGCCAACCCAAAACTTAAATCTGAAATACGGAACTTAATAACTAATTTCATGTCATTTGTTATGGAATCTTCAATCTCTTGTGAGAGCAACAACTATCTCCGTATGCGCAAGACAAGACTAATGGTAACAAGCCCTTTCTCACTGGTTGGTTGTCGGGTTGTGGGAGCAAATCTTCCAAGACAGCAAGACTTGGTTCTTGAGAAATCCTCTCCAATTTCTTACGGATATCTCATCTCTTTTTTTTTTTATGATGGAAGAAGAAGAGAAGGCTAACAGTCTTGTGTCTTAGATAGGCTACATACTAGATCTTACGAAGTTATGAACTCATATGTCTCTTTGTATAATTTTCCTTTCAAGGATGGGAGTGTCAGCAGTTCTAATTATTATCTCAATCAGTTGTGACAAGCAGCTAAGCTTGTATCAGGCACCCTTGCAATTTGATCTTTTAATAAGAGTAGGGTTAAAATGACCCATTGTTTTCGTGCTCTAATCATGTGTTTCATCTTTATCTCTGTTTTCAAAGTCCAAACAGTCGATCCAAAGCACTCAACATGATCTCCATATTAACATGTGCTTGGAGACCAATTTTTATATTTTTCGGAAAATTTTTATTATTTTTTTATATAGATACAAAATCACTAAAATTTGGAGAGGTACCATACACAGTACCGGATCTGGGTCTAAACAAGAACCTATTGAAGATGTCCCTCTACCCCTGACCCCTTTATAAAGTTAATGACTTGGATGATTTTGAGTATATTATTTTATTTTTTTGGATAAACTGTGTATGACTTTTTTGTTATCTCAGATTTTGGTTAGGTTAATTTCTGTAGTTCTGCTTTCTATATCTAGATTCTTTAATTAGAATTTTGTAACAGCTGTTTGGTTACTTTGGTACTAGCTTTGTAAAATTATATGGTTTCTTTAATGCAATCGGTGAGATTATTCACTTTTATCAAAATAAAAATAAAAAAATAATAATAACAGAGCAGTTTTGGCAATAGCTGTTTGGTTACTTTGGTACTAGCTTTGCAAAACATAATCTCTAGCGCATGCCAAAATACAGGTAAAGATTTTAACAGAGCAATTTTGGCTTCATGGAGCGCTGTTTTGATTCTGTAGTTTGTGTACTGCATGAAGTCAAAATTGGTCTCTTAAAATCTTTATCCAAAAATACCTCCTTTGTGATTTCAGCCAGTGAATTAGTGCTGCTCGGCATAGAAGCGTTTACAAACACGGCCACAGAAATCTTATGTGGAAACCTCTCCATGGCGAGCGAAGCTGAGATGCCTCCATAGCTGTGCCCCACAAGCACCACTCTTTCACCAGCTGGAATAGCCTCCATCACCTCCATCAACGGCTCACAATACTCCTCAAAAGTGTTCACTTCATCCATCCTTTTTGGGTGGAGCCCACTCGCCGCCAAATCAGGGGCTGTGACATGGTGCCCGGCCTCATTGAGCAGTGTCGCCAGCTTGTACCAGGCCCAGCCACCGTGGCACATGCCATGTACCAGTACAAAGTGAAGCGAGGTTGGTGTTGGGTGGTCTTGTTTAGTGCAATTTGGTGGTGGTTTGCGGCGTAAGGTTAGTAATGGATTGGTGTTGGTTTTAGAGAGAAGAAGATTAGGCTTGGGATAGAGTTGAGAAGGTAACTGGAAAAGAACAGACGCCATCTGCGTACTATTTTCTTTTTCTGTTTTCTTTTCCTTGCCCGTAGGCCCGTTTTGTCTGTTACGGAACGTAAACTGATGGGAGAAAATACAAATGTCTTTCACCAGGGGAATTCACATCCTCTCCACTACTAGGGGTGTCAATGGCACCCTTTTATCCGTTTATTCGATCAGTATCGCATCTGAAAATACGGGTAATGGTAAGATTTTTTTTCCGTTAACTAATCGAGTACGGTTATTGATAATGATTTTTTTTTATTATCTTACCCGTTTTCGTATAAAATATTTAAAAAAAATAAAATTATATATATATATTGAGAGAGAGAGAGAGAGAGATGGGCTATGGTGCATTGCAATGCATGGAGGGATTTGTGCATTGGACCATAAATCTAAAATTCAAAATTCAAATGGCCGATCCAAACCGTTCATCTTGTTCTCCATATTAATATATGCTTGGAGACCAAATTTTACATTTTTCTGAATTTTTTTACTATTTATTAAGTATTTTACAAAATTGTTGATCCAACGGTCGATGCTGATTTTACTGTTTTGTTAAGCCACCGTTGGATCAACAATTTTGTAAAATACTTAATAAATAGTAAAAAAATTCTTAATAAATGTAAAATTTGGTCTCCAAGCATATATTAATATGGAGAACAAGATGAACGGTTTGGATCGGTCATTTAGATTTTGAATTTTAGATTTATGGTCCAATGCACAAAACCCTCCATGCATTGCAATGCACCATAGCCCATCTCCCTCTCTCTCTATATATATATAGAGAGAGAGGTAGGCTAATATACAATCGATTGTTTCTGAGGTTCCGTACAACCAAGTCATTTTCTAATTTTTAAAGTTCAAATGATCGATTCAAACCGTTCATCTTGTTCTCCATATTAATATGTGCTTGGAGACCAAATTTTACATTTTTCTGAATTTTTTTACTATTTATTAAGCCACTTTGAAAACCGCTGATCCAACGGTGGCTTCTGATTTTACAATTTTGTTAAGCCACCGTTGGATCAGCGGTTTTCAAAGTGGCTTAATAAATAGTAAAAAAATTCAGAAAAATGTAAAATTTGATCTCCAAGCACATATTAATATGGAGAACAAGATGAACGGTTTGGATCAATCATTTGAACTTTAAAAATCGGAAAATGACTTGGTTGTATGGGACCTTAGGAACAATCGATTGTATATTAACCTACCTCTATATATATATATATTTGTATGAAGATGATACATGATACAATAAAGTTTTTGTATTTTATTAAATTTTCATAATACAAATTAGTTGTATTCATTATTATTTTTTTCTTATTTTGAAAAATATTTTATCGAAAACACAAATCAAAATGTTAATGACACTTTTTTATCCGTTTACCCGACCCGTACCGTATTCGAAAATACGGGTAAGGGTAAAGATTTTTTTTCATTATCATAATGGGTATGGGTATGAAAATATCTCCACCCGACCCATACCATACCCGTTGACACCCCTATCCACTACCTGATAAGGGAATCTTTTACAATTAGTATATCTAGACAGTTTATTTTAACTTGGCACAAATCTCAAAGCCCAATAATGCTACCCTTGCACTAGTTTGAATTTCAAACCGGCTGAGATTTAATTTCAAATCAACCGAACTTTTATATATTATGAATTTGGTCTGGACCGACCTAGTTTATTTCTTAATACCCCAGTTTATTTCTTAATCAATTCCTTTAAATACTTTGATTTATTTCTTAATACTCCAGTTTATTTCTTAATATACTTCGATTTATTATAAATCAATTGCTTTAAATAAAAAATTAATATATTTCAATTTGAACCAAACAAACCGAATAAACCGAAATAAAACTTTGGTTCATTTCGGTTCGATTGTAATGCTAAATTGGTTCGGTTTAGTTCTATTTTTGAAATCAAATTATAACTTTAGTTTGCCTAGATCAGTTCAGTTTCAACTGAATCGAACCGTTGAACACCCCTAATAGCAAAGCATTGGATTGGACCATAATCTACTTGTCTGTTTGACTATATTTGCAAAACATATGTTAATTGAATTTTACAGTTTTCTTGTCTTGAGATATTGTGCAGGTTCATGACTATAGAGAATATGATATATGCATCAAGGATGAATGAACAACTTCAAGAATATAGTCATGAAACACTGGACATTTGTCACACCCCAAATACGGGTATAACAACATGTCGCGTATATTTATTAAAACATATACGCTAGGCAGTGGATCTTTTATATGCATTACCAATAACACCATTACATATTAATCACATCCCAAATATTTACATAATTATTTGCAGACTACGGCAAACTATGTTTTAGGAATGCCTCCCGCATCCTGTCAGTTTCAACAACCCAAAATCTTTTTTGTGTGGTTATGCTGTTAGATGCAATCCATAACCGTCTCTCTGTATCCGTGTAATAAACCTGAAAATAACCCAAAGGATGGGGGTGAGAAATAATAATAATAATATTATCTCTTAGTGAGAATTTGCCACAGTCAAGCCACTCGACTTGCAATCAATCCAGAATTAAATCCACGCAACTTGACATTAACAATTCAATTTATCAATTTATATATAAGTAAATGAAAATGCACGATCACAATATCCAATCGAATATGAACTCAAAGAATTTCAAATGAAGCTCAACAAATACATTAGGCTTAGACTCAGATTGTCAGATCTGGTAACACATACAGATGTGTTAGTTTGTAATAATCTAGAAGTCAATAATACGATAATTTATCATAAAGCTTTGTTCATGAATTGAATGTTTATTTATATAGCATTTTGTTGCCTTGAGTATTATTGAATTTATGGATCATTTCGAGTTCATGACTGAAATTGTGAAACTCCATAATATAGATGATATATACTCTTAAAAGGTCACTGACCAAGGTAATTAGCAGGAACACTAATTACCGCGATAAGGTTAGTATGTGGATTAAAAGATGGTTAAGTTTTACAAACCACCTGACACGAGATGTCATTTTAATCACATAGATACATGTTTTAGAAACATGGTATTTGACAGACCCCGAATGAAACATTAAATAGAATTGTGTTCGTGTCATTTATGTTTTCATTCAGTGTCACGTTCTACAGTATGAGGTATTTATCGTTCCCACTGAGAAATATGTATGTGTGATTGTTATCCACCGCTGTCCGTAAAAAGCAGTCATAACGGTAGCTTTTCCATATGTATAGCTTAGCTGAGGAAGTGATAGTTTACCAAGAATACTATTTGTCCCTCGTATCTCTATACGAGCTATAGCATCACTGGGCCCCTTGATAGAGTAAGATTATCTGCTAGCGGTATAATTACAAGAGTAATTATATTTGATAATCTGCTCAAGATCAAGAAAAGATTAAGTTAGCAAGGATGACACACATCTACCTTGAAACTAATCTGATAGCTATGAGACAGAAGAACAGACACAAGTAAATTGTTTACTGGATCGTGATATTGTACAGTACAGCATCATCTGTGTAATTGGATGGTCATGATGTGTTGCCAGATGCCACCCATGACTAACAGAAGTTAAAACAGTTTTAACTCTGTTTACCAACATAACACAGATCCTATTGGGTCACACCATATAGGAGCTACTCGGAGAATCTTACTGATTAATTATAAATTGATTATAATTAATATTAAGATGGTTATAATTAATTATACGTGTTATAATTAAATTATAAATGTTATGTAAAAATAACAAGCAAAAACATTGGTTAATTTATAAACGTGTATGACACGTTGTATAAAAGTTAACCGGTTAATTTATAAATGTGCAGGACACATTGTATAAATTATCGAAACAACAAATAACCGCAAGAAAAATATATATAATTATTCAGAATAATTATACGAATATTATTTGTGTTCGGGCCGAGGGCATTCGAGTCTTTTCAGATTCGTCCTTATCCGCATGACACGTCATCGATCCTATCCAGATGACACGTCATCGATACCGAAACAAATAACCGAAAGAAAAATATATATATAATTGTTCAGAATAATTATACGAATATTATTTGTGTTCGGGCCGAGGGCATTCGGGTCTTTTCAGATTCGTGCTTATCCGCATGACACGTCATTGATCCTATCCAGATGACATGTCATCAATCCTATCCACAAGGGCAAAATGGTCATTTCACACCTATGCCACCTTGCATGTGTAGAAGCATGGAGAAGAATGTGGAAGGGTGTGGAAGGGGTATTTTGGTCATTTCACATATAAAAGGATGAGGTGTCAATGGCATATCTTGTAAATAGGCCGAACTTGGAGGGCATTTTGGTCTTTTGCAACCGAATCTAAACACTATAAATAGGGGTGGAGGGGTAGAGAGAGAAAGATATATTCACATATATACATATGCACATTCACATGTATCTTTTCGTGCAGAAACGAATCGGTATTTTCTCTCTTTCTCGGTTTCTCTCCCAAATAGTGTTTCGGTTGAGAAAAGAAAGTTATACGTAGTTGACGTATAATCTTGCGGGTTGTTGTGGAGAATATTTACGGGATCGATGAATAGTGTTTTACCGAATTTAGCGGTATGTCAGTTTTGCATATTGATGAAACTGAGCAACCGAAAATTCGTGTTTACGGGTTTTCGTCTTTTCCCCGTGAATAGTGTTTTTGCAGAATTCCGCGGTTTACGGTATTTCTGGCAGAAGAAATAAACCGCTCTCCGGTTAGTCCTGGTGGATAACCGATAGAGGTATCACACGTGTGATACTCCGAGTCGATTCCTTCCCTGGTGAGGCTCTACTCGCTTGGTCTGCATTCCAACTGTGATTTGGAAACAAGGTATAAATATGTTATATTAATCTATTTAATTTGTAAGTAGATTAAAGTTTTAGAAATCAATCATGGAGTAGATCTGTAAAAGGATTAAATTGGGTTTTGATGCCAAAGGAATACTGAAGGTGGACCGCCTTGGAAAGTTTCCTGACATACCCCGTTTAATCCTGAGCTTAAGTTGGCCGTAGAAATTTTTGTTCTACGGTCATTCTGCAACTTAAGCCTAAACGGGTTTCCGGTTAGCACCGCCCGCAAAACCCAACAAGATGATCCACCAACTTGTCACACAGGTGGCCACGCTAAACCCACACCTGCCAGTACACAGTACCATCCACTGACCCTCATCTGATGTGTTTAGGCTTATACCGTTAATTTAACTCTGGTTCATAGTCAGATAATATTTTGTATGCAATAATCTCAGAATCAGTAATTCTCAACACATTAAACAAACCTGTCATTCCGGTCCCAGACTGGATATGACATCAATCAGACATCTCCTTATAGTCACCCATAGTCACTGTCAGAATCAGAATCAGATTCCCTCTCCCAACCGGTACTGGGATTAGCGAGGGTCGTTCACCATATGCGCATAAGGATTCTGTAACCAAAGTCTAGTCATGACTCTAGACTTTGCAGAGCTCAATAGATTTCCATAAACATAAACTTGTGGTGACGTACTCAACCATAATTCAGAATAGGAGATTCATACAAATGGTAAACTGTACAAAATGATAGGTCAACAGTATCACACAAAATTCAGTTATAATTTGATTGGGCTATGCACATGATTCACACATCTCAAATAATGCAACAAACAATTCAACATGACAAAGGAATAACAATTTAATTCTTAAAAATGTAATATCAAACAAGTCCAGTAACCCCGCACCTGTTAACGTAGGGCACAATATGACTTGAAATCAAGTCCATCGTTCTGCAAGCACATCCTATAGGTTACTCAATTCAGTTCTGCTATGTCACACCCACGTCTAAAAAGAATTGCGAGTCGAAGTTAATAATTTCAAATTGTAGATTTCCACACGAGAGAGCAAGAAACTGTGTATACTAACCGGTAGTCATTTTAAGAAAAGCTTAAAGGAAAATAGAATGAAGCTAAGAATATGGTTCATAATATGTATATGTTACATATCCGTACCAGTAGTGAGAAGGGGATAAATAAGCTCAAAGAACATAGTTCATACAAATAAGAAAATATATATTATTCATATTCTTTTATAACTCTCACATTTTGCTTATCAATTTTAAATAAGCTTTACTGTTTGTCTTTATAACAATTTACAACATAAATAATTGCAGAAAGGATTAGGGTTTCGATCTAAACCCCAGCAATCCAAACCAACTAACATAAGTACCCTTAATCCCATCTTTAAAATCAATATTCAATATTAAAGTTTGTTAAAAATACATATGCATAGTTTACTTCTATTTCATATAAAGCATACAAGTTTCATCAAATATACACTACAGAAATATAGAAATAATAAAAACAAGAAGACTATTTAATATAAACACAACTGGCTTAATTACATGTAATGTACAAGGAAAGATTTACAATATATATATATATATAGAGAGGTAGGCTAATATACAATCGATTGTTCCTGAGGTCCCGTACAACCAAGTCATTTTTCGATTTTTAAAGTCCAAATCATCGATCCAAACCGTTCATCTTGTTCTCCATATTAATATGTGCTTGGAGACCAAATTTTACATTCTTCTGAATTTTTTTACTATTTATTAAGCCACTTTGAAAACCGCTGATCCAACGGTGGCTTAACAAAATAGTAAAATCAGAAGCCACCGTTGGATCAGCGATTTTCAGAGTGGCTTAATAAATAGTAAAAAAATTCAGAAAAATGTAAAATTTGGTCTCCAAGCACATATTAATATGGAGAACAAGATGAACGATTTGGATCGATCATTTGGACTTTATAAATTGGAAAATGACTTGGTTGTACGGGACCTCAGGAACAATCGATTGTATATTAGCCTACCTCTATATATATATATATATATATATATATATATACAGAGAGAGAGAGAGAGAGAGAGAGAGAGAGTGGCTAAGCTCAAATCGTTTGTTCCTGGGCTCAGGAACAAACGACTGGGTTCTCCAATTTTCGAAGTTCAAACGGCCGATCCAAACCGTTAGATGTTTAATCTATATTAAAATGTGCTTGGAGACAAAATTTTATATTTTTTGGAATTTTTTTACTATTTATTAAGAGGGTTTGAAAGTCGTTGTTTTTTTATGGTGCAGAATTTTAATAAAAACAGCAACTTTCAAACCCTCTTAATAAATAGTAAAAAAATTCCAAAAAATATGAAATTTTGTCTCCAAGCACATTTTAATATAGATTAAACATCTAACGGTTTGGATCGGCCGTTTGAACTTCGAAAATTGGAGAACCCAATTGTTTGTTCCTGAGCCCAGGAACAAACGATTTGAGCTTAGCCATTCTCTCTCTCTCTCTCTCTCTCTCTATATATATATATATATATATATAGAGTAAGGCTATGCTACTTCGCGAATTAAACAAGCTGTTTTAATTCGCGCTCATATCTCTAATTTCAAAGTCCAAATAGCTGATCCAAACCGTTAGATGTTTAATCTATATTAAAATGTGCTTGGAGACCAAATTTTATATTTTTTGGAATTTTTTTACTATTTATTAAGATGGTTTGAAAATTGCTGTTTTTTTACTATTTATTAAGATGCAGAATTTTAATAAAAACAGCCTTTTTCAAACCATCTTAATAAATAGTAAAAAAATTTCAAAAAATGTAAAATTTGGTCTCCAAGCACATTTTAATATAGATTAAACATCTAACGGTTTGGATCGGCAATTTGGACTTCGAAACTAGAGATATGAGCGCGAATTAAAACAGCCAGTTTAATTCGCGAAGTAGCGTAGCCTTACTCATATATATATATATATATATATATATATATATATATATATATAGGGTCCGGCTAAATTGCTGCCGGCAGCATTTCTGCCGGCAGTGCTGCCGGTCCTTTTTCGTGTTTGTGATGTCCAAACAACAAATCTAAACCGTTAGATGTTTAATCTATATTATAATCTACTTGGAGACCAAATTTTACATTTTTTGGAATTTTTTTACTATTTATTAAGCTGGTTTGAAAACCGCTGATTTCAGTAAATTTCTGCAGCATTGAAATCAGCGGTTTTCAAACCAGCTTAATAAATAGTAAAAAAATTCCAAAAAATATAAAATTTGGTCTCCAAGTAGATTATAATATAGATTAAACATCTAACGGTTTAGATTTGTTGTTTGGACATCACAAATACGAAAAAGGGCCGGCAGCACTGCCGGCAGAAATGCTGCCGGCAGCAATTTAGCCGGACCCTATATATATATATATATATTTTTTATATGATACTCAACATGTATCATGTTAAATAGATATGCAAATACTTAGTTAAATATGATTATAAGATAATACTATTATCAGTGACTTTCTCCTTTTAAAGAAACAGGAATTATGATAAAATATAAAGGTATTCTACATACTCTTAAGAGAATAAATTTGTTATCATATTAATCTATTAGTAATTTAGTTTAATTAGTTCATTCAATTATTATCTTCATTTTCATAATCTCTATGCTTGTTTAAAATGTTTATAATTATGCAAATTAACCCCTTCTAACAAGAAGAATTTACTAATGTTTCATAATCTCTATGCTTTGTTTGGAGCACCCTAGTAATATCTCTATATGGCAAGATAATAGGGCATTTACAACCCTCGTACAACACTCCAGTTGAAGGTGTTTAGAGCAATCTAGTAATGTCTCCAGATGCAATATAATAGGGCATTTACAACCCTAATACAACACTCCAATTGATGGTGTTTGGAGCACTCTAGTAGTGTCTCTATATATCAAGATAATGGGGCATTTAGAACCCTAATACAACACTCCAATTGAAGGTGTTTGGAGCACTCTAGTAGTGTCTCTCTATGGTAAAATGATAGGGCATTTACAACCCTAATACACCAGTTCAATTGAAGGTATTTGGAGCACTCTAGTAGTGTCCCTATATGGCAAGATAATATGGCAATAACAATCCAAATACAACACTCCAATTGAAGGTGTTTGGAGCACCCTAGTAATGTCTCTATATGGCAAGATAATAGGGCATTCACAACCCTCATACAACACTCCAGTTGAAAGTGTTTGGAGCACTCTAGTATTGTCTCCAGATGCAATATAATAGGGCATTTACAACCCTAATACAACACTCCAATTGATGGTGTTTGGAGCACTCTAGTAGTGTCTCTATATAGCAAGATAATGGGGCATTTAGAACCCTAATACAACACTCCAATTGAACGTGTTTGGAGCACTCTAGTGGTATCTCTCTATGGTAAAATGATATGGCATTTACAACCCTAATACAACAGTTCAATTGAAGGTGTTTCGGGCACCCTAGTAGTATCCGTATTAGGCAAGATAATAAGGCATTTGCAACCCTCATATAACACTCGAATTGAAGGTGTTTGGAGGATTCCAGAAGTGTGCCTATATGGCAAAATAATAAGGGATTTACAACCAACACTCCAATTGAAGGTGTTTGGAGCACTCTAGTAGTGTCTCCAGATGGAAAGATAATAAGACATTTACAACCCTAATACTACACTCCAATTGAACGTGTTTGAAACACTCTAGTAGTGTCTCTATTTAGCATGATAATGGGGGACTTACAACCCTAATACCACTCCTCAATTGAAGGTGTTTGGAGCACTCCAGTAGACTCCCTCAATGGCAAGATAATAGGACATTTACAACCCTAATACAACACTCCAATTGGAATTTGGAGCACTCTAGAAATGTCTCTATATGTCAAGAGAATAGGCTAGTTGCAACGCTAATACAACACTCAAATTGAAGGTGTTTCCAGCACTCTTGTAGTGTCGCTATATGGCAAGACAATAAGGTATGTACAACCCTAACACAACACTCCAATTGAAGGTGTTTGGAGCACTCTAGTAGTGTCTCCAGATGGCAAGATAATAAGATATTTACAACCCTAATACTACATTCCAATTGAAGGTGTTTGAAGCACTCTAGTAGTGTCTCTATATGGCATGATATTGGGGAATTTACAACCCTAATACAACACTCCAATTGAAGGTGTTTGGAGCACTCTAGTAGTATCCCTATTTAGCAAGATAATAAGGCATTTGCCTAACACAACACTCCAATTGATGGTGTTTGGAGCACTCTACTAGTGTCGCCAAATGGCAAGATAATAGGGCATTTACAACCCTAATACGACAGTTCAATTGAAGGTGTTTGGAGCACTCTAGTAGTGTCTCTATATGGCAAGATAATGGGGCATTTAGAATCCAAAGACAACACTCCAATTGAAGGTGTTTGGAGCACTCTAGTAGTGTTCAATGGTAAGATAATAGGGCATTTACAACCCTAATACAATAGTTCAATTGAAGCTGTTTGCAGCACATTAGTAGTCCCTATTTCGCATGATAATAAGGCATTTGCAACCTTCATACAAAACTCGAATTGAAGGTGTTTGGAGGACTCTAGTAGTGTCCTTATATGACAAGATAATAAGGCATTTACAACCCTAACACAACACTCTATTTTAAGGTGTTTGGAGCACTCTAGTAGTATTTCCAAACGGCAAGATAATAAGACATTTACAACCCTAAGACTACACTCCAATTGAAGGTGTTTGAAGCACTCTTGTAGTGTCTCTTTATGGCATGATATTGGGGCATTTACAACCCTAATACAACACTCCAATTGAAGGTTTTAGGAGCACTCTAGTAGTGTCTCCAAATGACAAGATAACAGGGCATTTACAACCCTCATACAACACTCGAATTGAAGGTGTTTGGAGGACTCTAGTAGTGTCCCTATATGGCAAGATAACAAGGCATTTACAACCCTAACACAACACTTCATTTGAAGGAGTTTGGAGAACTCTAGTATTGTCTTCAGATGGCAAGATAATACGACTTTTACAACCCTAAGACTACACTCCAATTGAAGGTGTTGGAAGGACTCTAGTAGTGTCTCTATATGGCTTGATATTTGGAGCATTTAGAAGCTTAATACAACACTCCAATTGAACGTGTTTGGAGCACTCTAGTAGTGTCTCTCTATGGTAAAATGATAGGGCATTTACAAGCCTAATACCACTCTTCAATTGAAGGTGTTTGGGGCACCCTAGTAGTATCCCTATTAGGCAAGATAATAAGGCATTTCCAACCCTCATACAACACTCGAATTGAAGGTGTTTGGAGGACTCTAGTAGTGTCTCTATATGGCAAGATAATATGGGATTTACAACCAACACTCCAATTGACGGTGTTTGGAGCACCCTAGTAGTGTCTCTAGATGGAAAGATAATAAGACATTTACAACCCTAATACTACACTCCAATTGAACGTGTTTGAAGCACTCTA
Organism: Carex rostrata; assembly: GCA_964058875.1. Taxonomy (NCBI): domain Eukaryota; kingdom Viridiplantae; phylum Streptophyta; class Magnoliopsida; order Poales; family Cyperaceae; genus Carex; species Carex rostrata. Next base: position 3,428,106 of record CAXKVT010000054.1, read on the forward strand.
GTAGTGTCTCTATATAACATGATAATGGGGGATTTACAACCCGAATACCACTCCTCAATTGAAGGTGTTTGGAGCACTCTAGTAGACTCCCTCAATGGCAAGATAATAGGGCATTTACAACCCTAATATAATACTCCAATTGGAGTTTGGAGCACTCTAGTAATGTCTCTATATGGCAAGAGAAGAGGCTAGCTGCAACGCCAATACAACACTCAAATTGAAGGTGTTTGCAGCACTCTTGTAGTGTCGCTATATGGCAGGACAATAAGGTATGTACAACCCTAACACAACACACCAATTGAAGCTGTTTGGAACACTCTAGTAGTGTCTTCAGCTGGCAAGATAATAAGATATACAACCCTAATACATTCCAATTGAAGGTGTTTGACGCACTATAGTAGTGTCCCTATTTGGCAAGATAATAAGGCATTTGCAACCCTAACACAACACTCCAATTGATGGTGTTTCGAGCACTGTAGTAGTGTCTCCAAATGGCAAGATAATAGGGCATTTACAACCCTAATACAACAGTTCAATTGAAGGTGTTTGGACCACTCTAGTACTGTCTATATGGCAAGATAATGGGGCATTTAGAACCCTAAGACAACACTCCAATTGAAGGTGTTTGGAGCACTCTAGTAGTGTTCTATGGTAAGATAATAGGGCATTTACAACCCTAATACAAGAGTTTAATTGAAGGTGTTTGCAGCACTTTAGTAGTCCCTATTTCGCATGATAATAAGGCATTTGCAACCCAAATACAACACTCGAATTGAAGGTGTTTGAAGGACTCTAGTAGTGTCCCTATATGGCAAGATAATAAGGCCTTTACAACCCTAATACAACAGTTCAATTGAAGGTGCTTGGTGCACTCTAGTAGTGTTCCTATTTGGCAAGATAATAAGGAATTTGCAACCCTCATACAACACTCGAATTGAAGGTGTTTGGAGGACTCTAGTAGTGTCCCTATATGGCAAGATAATAAGGCATTTACAACCCTAACACAAAACTCCATTTGAAGGTGTTTGGAGCACTCTAGTATTGTCTGCAGATGACAAGATAATACGACTTTTACAACCCTAAGACTACACTCCAATTGAAGGTGTTTGAAGCACTCTAGTAGTGTCTCTAGATAACAATGTAAAAGGGCATTTCCAACCCTAATACGACACTCCAATTGATGGTGTTTGGAGCACTCTAGTAGTGTCTCTCTATGGTAAGATAATAAGGCATTTACAACTCTAATACAACAGGTGAATTGAAGGTGTTTGGAGCACTCTAGTAGTGTCCTTATTTGGCAAGATAGTAAGGCATTTGCAACTCTCATACAACACTCCAATTGATGGTTTTAGGAGCACTCTATTAGTGTCTCCAGATGACAAGATAACAGGGCATTGACAACCCAAATACAACACTCTAATTGATGGTGTTTGGAGGACTCTAGTAGTGTCTCTCTATGATAAGATAATAGGGCATTTACATCCCTAATACAACAGTTCAATTGAAGGTGTTTGGAGCACTCTAGTAGTGTCCCTATTTGGTAAGATAATAAGGCACTTGCAACCCTCATACAGCACTCGAATTGAAGGTGTTTGGAGGACTCTAGTAGTGTCCATATATGGCAAGATAATAAGGCATTTGCAACCCTCATACAACACTCGAATTGAAGGTGTTCGGAGGACTCTAGTAGTGTCCTTATATGGCAAGATAATGGGGGGATATATAGAACCCTAATGCAACACTTCAATTGAAGGTGTTTGGAGCACTCTAGTAGTGTTCTATGGTAAGATAATAAGGCATTTACAACCCTAATACGACACTCCAATTGATGTTGTTTGGGGCAATATAGTAGTGTCTCTATATGGCAAGATAATGGGGCATATAGAACCCTAAGACAACACTCCAATTGAAGGTGTTTGGAGGACTCTAGTAGTGTCCCTATTTGGCAAGATAATAAGGCATTTACAACCTAACACAACACTCCAATTGAAGATGTTTGGAGGACTCTAGTAGAGTCCCTATATGGCAAGATAATAAGACATTTACAACCCTAATACTACACTCCAATTGAAGGTGTTTGAAGCACTCTAGTAGTGTCTCTATATGGCATGATAATGGGGCATTTACAATCCTAATACCACTCTTCAATTGAAGCTGTTTGGAGCACTCTAGTAGTGTCCCTCTATGGCATGATAATAGGGCATTTACAGCCCTAATACAACACTCCAATTGAAGGTGTTTGGAGCACTCTAGTAGTGTCTCTATTTGGTAAGATAATAGGGCCTTTACAACCCTAATACAACAGTTCAATTGAAGGTGCTTGGTGCACTCTAATAGTGTCCCTATTTGGCAAGATAATAAGGCATTTGCAACCCTCATACAACACTCGAATTGAAGGTGTTTGCAGCACTTTAGTAGTGTCCCTATATGTCAAGATAATAAGGCCTTTCCAACCCTCATACAACACTCGAATTGAAGGTGTTCGGAGGACTCTAGTAGTATCCTTATATGGCAAGATAATGGGGCATATAGAACCCTAATGCAACACTTCAATTGAAGGTGTTTGGATCACTCTAGTAGTGTTATATGGTAAGATAATAAGGCATTTACAACCCTAATACGACACTGCAATTGATGGTGTTTGGGGCAATATAGTAGTGTCTCTATATGGCAAGATAATGGGGCATATAGAACCCTAATACAACACTCCAATTGAAGGTGTTTGGAGGACTCTAGTAGTGTCCCTATATGGCAAGATAATAAGGCATTTACAACCCTAACACAATACTCGATTTGAAGGTTTTTGGAGCACTCGAGTAGTATCTCCAGATGGAAAGATAATAAGACATTTACAACCCTAAGACTACACTCCAATTGAAGGTTTTAGGAGCACTCTAGTACTATTAGTGCCTCCAGATGACAAGATAGCAGGGCATTTAAAACCCTAATACAACACTCCAATTTATGGTGTTTGGAGAACTCTAGTAGTGTCTTTATATGGCAAGATAATGAGGAATTTAGAACCCTCACACAACACTCCAATTGAAGGTGTTTGGAGCACTCAAGTAGTGTTATATGGCATGATATTGGGGCATTTACAACCCTCCAATTGAAGGTGTTTGGAGCACTCTAGTAGTGTTTCTATTTGGTAAGATAACAGGGCCTTTACAACCCTAATACAACAGGTCAATTGAATGTGTTTGGTGCACGCTAGTAGTGTCCCTATTTGGCAAGATAATAAGGCATTTGCAACCCTCACACAACACTCGAATTGAAGGTGTTTGGAGGACTCTAGTAGTATCCCTATATGGCAAGATAATAAGGCACTTACAACCCTAACACAACACTCCATTTGAAGGTGTTTGGAGCACTCAAGTAGTGTTATATGGCATGATATTGGGGCATTTACAACCGTAATACAACACTCCAATTGAAGGTTTGAGGAGCACTCTCGCAGTGTCTCTAGATAACAATATAAAAGGACATTTCCAACCCTAGTACGACACTCCAATCGATGGTGTTTGGAGCATTCTAGTAGTGTCTCTCTATGGTAAGATAATAGGGCATTTACAACTCTAATAAAACAATTGAAGGTGTTTGGAGCACTCAAGTAGTGTCCTTATTTGGCAAGATAATATGGCATTTGCAACCCTCATACAACACTCCAATTGAAGGTTTTCGGAGCACTCTAGGAGTGCCTCCAGATGACAAGATAACAGGGCATTGACAACCTAATACAACACTCCAATTGATGGTGTTTGGAGCACTCTAGTAGGGTCTCTATATGGTAAGATAATAGGGCATTTACAACCCTCATACTACAGTTCAATTGACGGTGTTTGGAGCACTCTAGTAGTGTCCGAGCACTCAAGTAGTGTCCTTATTTGGCAAGATAATATGACATTTGCAACCCTCATAAATCACTCCAAATGAAGGTTTTCGGAGAACTCTAGGAGTGCCTCCAGATGACAAGATAACAGGGCATTGACAACCTAATACAACACTCCAATTGATGGTGTTTGGAGCACTCTAGTAGTGTCTCTATATGGTAAGATAATAGGGCATTTACAACCCTCATACTACAGTTCAATTGACGGTGTTTGGAGCACTCTAGTAGTGTCCCTATTTGGGAAGATAATAAGGCATTTGCAACCCTCATACAACACTCGAATTGAAGGTGTTTGGAGGACTCTAGTAGTGTCCATATATGGCAAGATAATAAGGCATTTACATCCTAACGCAACACTCCAATTGAAGGTGTTTGGAGGACTCCCGTAGAGTCCCTATATGGCAAGATAATAAGACATTTACAACCCTAATACTACACTCCAATTGAACGTGTTTGAAGCACTCTAGTAGTGTCTCTATATGGCATGATAATTGTGCATTTACAACCGTAAAACCACTCTACAATTGAAGCTGTTTGGAGCACTCTAGTAATGCCCACTATGGGATGCTAATAAGGCATTTACAACCCTAATACAACACTCCAATTGAAGCTGTTGGGAAGACTCTAGTAGTATCCCTATTTAGTACGATAATAGGGCCTTTACAACCTTAATACAACAGTTCAATTGAAGGTGCTTGGTCCACTCTAGTAGTGTCCCTATTTGGCAAGATAATAAGGCATTTGCAACACTCATACAACACTTGAATTGAATGTGTTTGGAGGACTCTAGTAGTGTCCCTATATGGCAAGATAATAAGGCATTTACAACCCTAACACAACACTCCATTTGGAGCACTCTAGTATTGTCTGCAGATGGCAAGATAATACGACTTTTACAACCCTAAGACTACACTCCAATTGAAGGTGTTTGAAGCACTCTAGTAGTGTCTCTATATGGCATGATAATGAGGCATTCACAACCCTAATACCACTCTTCAATTGATGGTGTTTGGAGCACTCTAGTAGTGTCCCTCTATGGCAAGATAATAGGGCATTTACAACCCTAATACAACAGTTCAATTGAAGGTGTTTGTAGCACTCTAGTAGAATCCCTATATGGCAAGAAAATAAGACATTTACAACCCTAATACTACACTCCAATCGAAAGTGTTTGAAGCACTCTTGTAGTGTCCCTCTATGGCATAATAATGGGGCATTTACAACCCTAATACCACTCTTCAATTGAAGCTGTTTGGAGCACTCTAGTAGTGTCCCTCTATGGCATGATAATAGGGCATTTACAGCCCTAATACAACACTCCAATTGAAGGTGTTTGGAGGACTCTAGTAGTGTCCCTATATGACAAGATAATAAGACATTTACAACCCTAATACTATACTCCAATTGAAGGTGTTTCAAGCACTCTAGTTGTGTCTCTATATGGCTTGATAATGGGGCATTTACAAGCCAAATACCACTCTTCAATTGAAGGTGTTCTGAGCACTCTAGTAGTGTCCCTCTATGGCAAGATAAGAAAGCATTTACAACCCTAATACAACACTCCAATTGAAGGTGTTTCGAGCACTTTAGTAGTGTCCCTATTTAGCAAGATAATAAGGCATTTGCAACCCTCATACAACACTCGAATTGAAGGTGTTTGGAGGACTCTAGTAGTGTCCATATATTGCAAGATAATAAGGCATTTACATCCCTAACACAACAATTCTATTGAAGATGTTTGCAGGACTCTATTGGTGTCCCTATATGGCAAGATAATAAGGCATTTACAAATCTAAAACAACACTCGAATTGAAGCTGTTTGGAGCACTCTAGTAGTGTCCCTCTATGGCATGATAATAGGGCATTCACAGCCCTAATACAACACTCCAATTGAAGGTGTTTGGAGGACTCTAGTAGTGTCTCTATTTGGTAAAATAATAGGATCTTTACAACCCTAATACAACAGTTCAATTGAAGGTTCTTGGTGCACTCTAGTAGTGTCCCTATTTGGCAAGATAATAAGGCATTTGCAACCCTCATACAACACTCGAATTGAATGTGTTTGGACGACTCTAGTAGTGTCCCTATATGGCAAGATAATAAGTCATTTACAACCCAAACACAACACTCCATTTGAAGGTGTTTGGAGCACTCTAGTATTGTCTGCAGATGGCAAGATAATACGACTTTTACAACCCTAAGACTATTGAAGGTTTGAGGAGCACTCTCGAAGTGTCTCTAGATAACAATATAACAGGGCCTTTACAACCCTAATACGACACTCCAATTGATGGTGTTTGGAGCACTCTAGTAGTGTCTCTCTATGGTAAGATAATAGGGCATTTACAAGTCTAATACAACTGGTGAATTGAAGGTGTTTGGAGCACTCTAGTAGTGTCCTTATTTGTCAAGATAATAAGGCATTTGCACCCCTCATACAACACTCCAATTGAAGGTTTTAGGAGCACTCTAGTAGTGTCCTTATATGGCAAGATAAAAAGGCATTTACAACCCTAACACAACACTCCAATTGATGGTGTTTGGAGCACTCTAGTAGTATATGGTAAGATAATATGGCATTTACAAACCTAATACAACAGTTCAATTGAAGGTGTTTGGAGCACTCTAGTATTGTCCCTATTTGGCAAGATAATAAAACATTTGCAACCCTCATACAACACTCGAATTGACGGTGTTTGGAGGACTCTAGTAGTGTCCATATATAGCAAGATAATAAGGCATTTACATCCCTAACACAACACTTCTATTGAAGGTGTTTGGAGGACTCTATTGGTGTCCCTATATGGCAAGATAATAAGGCATTTACAAATCTAAAACAACACTCCAATTGAAGCTGTTTGGAGCACTCTAGTAGTGTCCCTCTATGGCATGATAATGGGGCATTTACAACCCTAATACCACTCTTCAATTGAAGCTGTTTGGAGCACTCTAGTAGTGTCCCTCTATGGCAAGATAATAGGGTATTTACAACCCTAATACCACTCTTCAATTGAAGGTGTTTGGAGCACTCTAGTAGTGTCCCTCTATGGCAACAAAATAGGGCATTTACAGCCCTAACACAACACTCCAATTGAAGGTGTTTGGAGAACTCTAGTAGTGTCTCCAGATGGCAAGATAATAAGATTTTTACAACCCCAATACTACACTCCAATTGAAGGTGTTTGTAGCACTCTAGTAGTGTCTCTATATGGCATGATAATGGGGCATTTACAACCGTAATACCACTCTTCAATTGAAGCTGTTTGGAGCACTCTAGTAGTTTCCCCCTATGGCAAGATAATAGGGCATTTACAGGCCTAACACAACACTCCAATTGAAGGTGTTTGGAGGACTCTAGTAGTGTCCCTATATGGCAAGATAATAAGGCATTTACAACCCTAAAACATCACTCCAATTGAAGGTGTTTGGAGGACTCTAGTAGTGTCCCTATATGGCAAGATAATAAGAAATTTAGAACCCTAATACTATACTCCAATTGAAGGTGTTTGAAGCACTCTAGTTGTGTATCTATATGGCATGATAATGGGGTATTTACAAGCCTAATACCACTCTTCAATTGAAGGTGTTCTGAGCACTCTAGTAGTGTCCCTCTATGGCAAGATAAGAAAGCATTTACAACCCTAATACAACACTCCAATTGAAGGTGTTTCGAGCACTTTAGTAGTGTCCCTATTTAGCAAGATAATAAGGCATTTGCAACCCTCATACAACACTCGAATTGAAGGTGTTTGGAGGACTCTAGTAGTGTCCATATATAGCAAGATAATAAGGCATTTACATCCCTAACACAACACTTCTATTGAAGGTGTTTGGAGGACTCTATTGGTGTCCCTATATGGCAAGATAATAAGGCATTTACAAATCTAAAACAACACTCCAATTGAAGCTGTTTGGAGCACTCTAGTAGTGTCCCTCTATGGCATGATAATAGGGCATTCACAGCTCTAATACAACACTCCAATTGAAGGTGTTTGGAGGACTCTAGTAGTGTCTCTATTTGGTAAGATAATAGGGTCTTTACAACCCTAATTCAACAGTTCAATTGAAGGTGCTTGGTGCACTCTAGTAGTGTCCCTATTTTGCAAGATAATAAGACATTTGCAACCCTCATACAACACTCGAATTGAATGTGTTTGGACGACTCTAGTAGTGTCCCTATATGGCAAGATAATAAGGCATTTACAACCCAAACACAACACTCCATTTGAAGGTGTTTGGAGCACTCTAGTATTGTCTGCAGATGGCAAGATAATACGACTTTTACAACCCTAAGACTATTGAAGGTTTGAGGAGCACTCTCGAAGTGTCTACAGATAACAATATAACAGGGCCTTTACAACCCTAATACGACACTCCAATTGATGGTGTTTCGAGCACTCTAGTAGTGTCTCTCTATGGTAACATAATAGGGCATTTACAAGTCTAATACAACTGGTGAATTGAAGGTGTTTGGAGCACTCTAGTAGTGTCCTTATTTGTCAAGATAATAAGGCATTTGCAACCCTCATACAACACTCCAATTGAAGGTTTTAGGAGCACTCTAGTAGTGTCCTTATATGGCAAGATAAAAAGGCATTTACAACCCTAACACAACACCCCAATTGATGGTGTTTGGAGCACTCTAGTAGTATATGGTAAGATAATAGGGCATTTACAAACCTAATACAACAGTTCAATTGAAGGTGTTTGGAGCACTCTAGTATTGTCCCTATTTTGCAAGATAATAAGACATTTGCAACCCTCATACAACACTCGAATTGACGGTGTTTGGAGGACTCTAGTAGTGTCCATATATGGCAAGATAATAAGGCATTTACAACCTAACGCAACACTCCAATTGAAGGTGTTTGGACGACTCTAGTAGAGTCCCTATATGGCAAGATAATAAGACATTTACAACTCTAATACTACACTCCAATTGAAGGTGTTTGAAGCACTCTAGTAGTGTATCTATATGGCATGATAATGGGGCATTTACAACCCTAATACCACTCTTCAATTGAAGCTGTCTGGAGCACTCTAGTAGTGTCCCTCTATGGCAAGATAATAGGGCATTTACAGCCCTAACACAACACTCCAATTGAAGGTGTTTGGAGGACTCTAGTAGTGTCCCTATATGGCAAGATAATAAGGAATTTACAAACCTAAAACATCACTCCAATTGAAGGTGTTTGGAGGACTCTAGTAGTGTCCCTATAGGTCACGATAATAAGGAATTTACAACCATAATACAACACTCCAATTGAAGGTGTTTGGAGGACTCTAGTAGTGTCCCGATATGGCAAGATAATAAGAAATTTACAACCCTAATACTATACTCCAATTGAAGGTGTTTGAAGCACTCTAGTTGTGTCTCTATATGGCATGATAATGGGGCATTTACAAGCCTAATAACACTCTTCAATTGAAGGTGTTCTGAGCACTCTAGAAGTGTCCCTCTACGGCAAGATAATAAGGCATTGACAACCCTAATACAACACTCCAATTGAAGGTGTTTCGAGCACTTTAGTAGTGTCCCTATTTGGCAAGATAATATGGCACTTGCAACCCTCATACAACACTCGAATTGAAGTTGTTTGGAGGACTGTAGTGTCCAAATATAGCAAGATAATAAGGCATTTACATCCCTAACACAACACTCCAATTGAAGGTGTTTGGAGGACTCTAGTGGTGTCCCTATATGGCAAGATAATAAGGCATTTACAAACCTAAAACAACACTCCAATTGAAGGTGTTTGGAGGACCCTAGTACCCTATATGGCAAGATAATAAGACATTTACAACCCTTATACTACACTCCAATTGAAGGTGTTTTAAGCACTCTAGTAGTGTCTCTATATGGCATATTAATGGGGAATTTACAACCCTAATACCACTCTTCAATTGAAGATGTTTGGAGCACTCTAGTAGTGTCCCTCTATGGCAACATAATAGGGCATTTACAGCCCTAACGAAACACTCCAATTGAAGGTGTTTGGAGGACTCTAGTGGTGTCCCTATATGGCAAGATAATAAGGCATTTACAAACCTAAAACAACACTCCAATTGAAGGTGTTTGGAGGACTCTAGTAGTATCCCTATATGTCAAGATAATAAGGCATTTACAACCCTAATACTACAATCCAATTGAAGGTGTTTGAAGCACTCTAGTAGTGTCTCTATATGGCATGATAATGAGGCATTCACAACCCTAATACCACTCTTCAATTGATGGTGTTTGGAGCACTCTAGTAGTGTCCCTCTATGGCAAGATAATAGGGCATTTACAACCCTAATACTACACTCCAATTGAAAGTGTTTGAAGCACTCTAGTAGTGTCTCTAAATGGCATTATAATGGGGCATTCACAAACCTAAAACAACACTCCAATTGAAGGTGTTTGGAGGACGCTAGTAGTGTCCCTATATGTCAAGATAATAAGGCATTTACAACCCTAATACTACAATCCAATTGAAGGTGTTTGAAGCACTCTAGTAGTGTCTCTATATGGCATGATAATGAGGCATTCACAACCCTAATACCACTCTTCAATTGATGGTGTTTGGAGCACTCTAGTAGTGTCCCTCTATGGCAAGATAATAGGGCATTTACAGCCCTAGCACAACATTCCAATTGAAGGTGTTTGGAGCACTCTTGTAGTGTCTCGATATGTCAAGATAATAAGATTTTTACAACCCTAATACTACACTCCAATTGAAGGTATTTGGAGGACTTTAATAGTGTCCCTATATGGATAAAACAACACTCCAATTGAAGGTCTTTGGAGGACTCTAGTAGTGTCCCTATATGTCAAGATAATAAGGTATTTACAACCCTAATACTACACTCCAATTGAAGGTGTTTGAAGCACTCTAGTAGTGTCTCTATATGGCATGATAATGAGGCACTCACAACCCTAATACCACTCTTCAATTGATGGTGTTTGGAGCACTCTACTAGTGTCCCTCTATGGCAAGATAATAGGGCATTTACAGCCCTAACACAACATTTCAATTGAATGTGTTTGGAGCACTCTAGTAGTGTTTCGATATGGCAAGATAGTAAGATTTTTACAACCCTAATACTACACTCCAATTGAAGGAGTTTGAAGCACTGTAGTTGTGTCTCTATATGGCATGTTAATGGGGCATTTACAACCCTGATACCACTCTTCAATTGAAGGTGTTTTGAGGACTCTAGTAGTGTCCCTCTATGGCAAGATAATAGGGCATTTACAACCCTAAAACAACACTCCTATTGAAGGTGTTTGGAGGACACTAGTAGTGTCTCGATATGGCAAGATAGTAAGATTTTTACAACCCTAATACTATACTCCAATTGAAGGAGTTTGAAGCACTGTAGTTGTGTCTCTATATGGCATGTTAATGGGGCATTTACAAGCCTGATACAACTCTTCAATTGAAGGTGTTCTGAGGACTCTAGTAGTGTCCCTATATGGCAAGATAATAAGGCATTTACAACCCTAATACAACACTCCAATTGAAGGTGTTTCGAGCACTTTAGTAGTGTCCCTATTTGGCAAGATAATATGGCACTTGCAACCCTCATACAACACTCGAATTGAAGGTGTTTGGAGGACTGTAGTGTCCAAATATAGCAAGATAATAAGGCATTTACATCCCTAACACAACACTCCAATTGAAGGTGTTTGGAGGACTCTAGTGGTGTCCCTATATGGCAAGATAATAAGGCATTTACAAATCTAAAACAACACTCCAATTGAAGGTGTTTGGAGGACTCTAGTAGTGTCCCTATATGTCAAGATAATAAGGCATTTACAACCCTAATACTACACTCCAATTGAAAGTGTTCGAAGCACTCTAGTAGTGTCTCTAAATGGCATTATAATGGGGCATTCACAAACCTAAAACAACACTCCAATTGAAGGTGTTTGGAGGACTCTAGTAGTGTCCCTATATGTCAAGATAATAAGGCATTTACAACCCTAATACTACAATCCAATTGAAGGTGTTTGAAGCACTCTAATAGTGTCTCTATATGGCATGATAATGAGGCATTCACAACCCTAATACCACTCTTCAATTCATGCTGTTTGGAGCACTCTAGTAGTGTCCCTCTATGGCAAGATAATAGGGCATTTACAGCCCTAGCACAACATTCCAATTGAAGGTGTTTGGAGCACTCTAGTAGTGTCTCGATATGGCAAGATAATAAGATTTTTACAACCCTAATACTACACTCCAATTGAAGGTGTTTGGAGGACTCTAATAGTGTCCCTATATGGCTAAAACAACACTCCAATTGAAGGTGTTTGGAGGTTTCTAGTAGTGTCCCTATATGTCAAGATAATAAGGTATTTACAACCCTAATACTACACTCCAATTGAAGGTGTTTGAAGCACTCTAGTAGTGTCTCTATATGGCATGATAATGAGGCATTCACAACCCTAATACCAGTCTTCAATTGATGGTGTTGGGAGCACTCTACTAGTGTCCCTCTATGGCAAGATAATAGGGCATTTACAGCCCTAACACAACATTTCAATTGAATGTATTTGGAGCACTCTAGTAGTGTCTCGATATGGCAAGATAGTGAGATTTTTACAACCCTAATACTACACTCCAATTGAAGGAGTTTGAAGCACTGTAGTTGTGTCTCTATATGGCATGTTAATGGGGCATTTACAACCCTGATACCACTCTTCAATTGAAGGTGTTTTGAGGACTCTAGTAGTGTCCCTCTATGGCAAGATAATAGGGCATTTACAACCCTAAAACAACACTCCTATTGAAGGTGTTTGGAGGACACTAGTAGTGTCTCGATATGGCAAGATAGTAAGATTTTTACAACCCTAATACTATACTCCAATTGAAGGAGTTTGAAGCACTGTAGTTGTGTCTCTATATGGCATGTTAATGGGGCATTTACAAGCCTGATACAACTCTTCAATTGAAGGTGTTCTGAGGACTCTAGTAGTGTCCCTATATGGCAAGATAATAAGGCATTTACAACCCTAATACAACACTCCAATTGAAGGTGTTTCGAGCACTTTAGTAGTGTCCCTATTTGGCAAGATAATATGGCATTTGCAACCCTCATACAACACTCGAATTGAAGGTGTTTGGAGGACTATAGTGTCCATATATAGCAAGATAATAAGGCATTTACATCGCTAACACAACACTCCAATTGAAGGTGTTTGGAGGACTCTAGTGGTGTCCCTATCTGGCAAAGATAATAAGGCATTTACAAACCTAAAACAACGCTCCAATTGAAGGTGTTTGGAGGACTCTAGTAACCTATATGGCAAGATAATAAGGCATTTACAACCCTAATACTACACTCCAATTGAAGGTGTTTGTAGCACTCTAGTAGTGTCTCTATATGGCATGATAATGGGGCATTTACAACCCTAATACCACTCTTCAATTGAAGGTGTTTGGAGCACTCTAGTAGTGTCCCTCTATGGCAACATAATAGGGCATTAACAGGCCTAACACAACACTCCAATTGAAGGTGTTTGGAGGACTCTAGTAGTGTCCTTATATGGCAAGATAATAAGGCATTTACAACCCTAAAACAACACTCCAATTGAAGGTGTTTGGAGGACTCTAGTAGTGTCCCGATATGGCAAGATAATAAGAAATTTACAACCCTAATACTATACTCCAATTGAAGGTGTTTGAAGCACTCTAGTTGTGTCTCTATATGGCATGATAATGGGGCATTTACAAGCCTAATAACACTCTTCAATTGAAGGTGTTCTGAGCACTCTTGAAGTGTCCCTCTACGGCAAGATAATAAGGCATTTACAACCCTAAGACAACACTCCAATTGAATGTGTTTCGAGCACTTTAGTAGTGTCCCTATTTGGCAAGATAATATGGCACTTGCAACCCTCATACAACACTCGAATTGAAGGTGTTTGGAGGACTGTAGTGTCCAAATATAGCAAGATAATAAGGCATTTACATCCCTAACACAACACTCCAATTGAAGGTGTTTGGAGGACTCTAGTGGTGTCCCTATATGGCAAGATAATAAGGCATTTACAAACCTAAAACAACACTCCAATTGAAGGTGTTTGGAGGACTCTAGTACCCTATATGGCAAGATAATAAGACATTTACAACCCTAATACTACACTCCAATTGAAGGTGTTTTAAGCACTCTAGTAGTGTGTCTATATGGCATATTAATGGGGAATTTACAACCCTAATACCACTCTTCAATTGAAGATGTTTGGAGCACTCTAGTAGTGTCCCTCTATGGCAATATAATAGGGCATTTACAGCCCTAACGCAACACTCCAATTGAAGGTGTTTGGAGGACTCTAGTAGTGTCCCTATATGTCAAGATAATAAGGCATTTACAACCCTAATACTACAATCCAATTGAAGCTGTTTGGAGCACTCTAGTTGTGTCCCTCTATGGCAAGATAATAAGGCATTTACAGGCCTAACACAACACTCCAATTGAAGGTGTTTGGAGGACTCTAGTAGTGTCCCTCTATGGCAAGATAATAGGGCATTTACAGCCCTAGCACAACATTCCAATTGAAGGTGTTTGGAGCACTCTAGTAGTGTCTCGATATGGCAAGATAATAAGATTTTTACAACCCTAATACTACACTCCAATTGAAGGTGTTTGGAGGACTCTAATAGTGTCCCTATATGGATAAAACAACACTCCAATTGAAGGTCTTTGGAGGACTCTAGTAGTGTCCCTATATGTCAAGATAATAAGGTATTTACAACCCTAATACTACACTCCAATTGAAGGTGTTTGAAGCACTCTAGTAGTGTCTCTATATGGCATGATAATGAGGCATTCACAACCCTAATACCACTCTCCAATTGATGGTGTTTGGAGCACTCTACTAGTGTCCCTCTATGGCAAGATAATAGGGCATTTACAGCCCTAACACAACATTTCAATTGAATGTGTTTGGAGCACTCTAGTAGTGTCTCGATATGACAAGATAGTAAGATTTTTACAACCCTAATACTACACTCAAATTGAAGGATTTTGAAGCACTGTAGTTGTGTCTCTATATGGCATGGTAATGGGGCATTTACAACCCTGATACCACTCTTCAATTAAAGGTGTTTTGAGGACTCTAGTAGTGTCCCTCTATGGCAAGATAATAGGGCATTTACATCTCTAATACAGCACTCCTATTGAAGGTGTTTGGAGGACTCTAGTAGTGTCCCTATATGGCAAGATAATAAGAAATTTACAACCCTAATACTATACTTCAATTGATGGTGTTTGAAGCACTCTAATTGTGTCTCTATATGGCATGATAATGGGGCATTTACAAGCCTAATACCACTCTTCAATTGAAGGTGTTCTGAGCACTCTAGTAGTGTCCCTCTATGGCAAGATAATAAGGCATTGACAACCCTAATACAACACTCCAATTGAAGGTGTTTCGAGCACTTTAGTAGTGTCCCTATTTTGCAAGATAATATGGCATTTGCAACCCTCATACAACACTCGAATTGAAGGTGTTTGGAGGACTGTAGTGTCCATATATAGCAAGATAATAAGGCATTTACATCGCTAACCCAACACTCCAATTGAAGGTGTTTGGAGGACTCTAGTGGTGTCCCTATATGGCAAGATAATAAGGCATTTACAAACCTAAAGCAACGCTCCAATTGAAGGTGTTTGGAGGACTCCAGTACCCTATATGGCAAGATAATATGGCATTTACAACCCTAATACTACACTCCAATTGAAGGTGTTTGAAGCACTCTAGTAGTGTCTCTATATGGCATGATAATGGGGCATTTACAACCCTAATACCACTCTTCAATTGAAGGTGTTTGGAGCACTCTAGTAGTGTCCCTCTATGGCAACATAATAGGGCATTTACAGCCCTAACACAACACTCCAATTGAAGGTGTTTGGAGCACTCTAGTAGTGTCTCCAGATGGCAAGATAATAAGATTTTTACAACCCTAATACTACACTCCAATTGAAGGTGTTTGTAGCACTCTAGTAGTGTCTCTATATGGCATGATAATGGGGCATTTACAACCGTAATACCACTCTTCAATTGAAGCTGTTTGGAGCACTCTAGTAGTTTCCCTCTATGGCAAGATAATAGGGCATTTACAGGCCTAACACAACACTCCAATTGAAGGTGTTTGGAGGACTCTAGTAGTGTCCCTATATGGCAAGATAATAAGGCATTTACAACCCTAAAACAACACTCCAATTGAAGGTGTTTGGAGGACTCTAGTAGTGTCCCTATATGGCAAGATAATAAGAAATTTAGAACCCTAATACTATACTCCAATTGAAGGTGTTTGAAGCACTCTAGTTGTGTATCTATATGGCATGATAATGGGGTATTTACAAGCCTAATACCACTCTTCAATTGAAGGTGTTCTGAGCACTCTAGTAGTGTCCCTCTATGGCAAGATAACAAGGCATTTACAACCCTAATACAACACTCCAATTGAAGGTGTTTTGAGCACTTTAGTAGTGTCCCTATTTGGCAAGATAATAAGGCATTTGCAACCCACATACAACACTCGAATTGTAGGTGTTTGGAAGACTCTAGTAGTGTTCATATATAGCAAGATAATAAGGCATTTACATCCCTAACACAACACTCCAATTGAAGGTGTTTGGAGGAGTCTAGTGGTGTCCCTATATGGCAAGATAATAAGGCATTACAAACCTAAAACAACACTCCAATTGAAGGTGTTTGGAGGACTCTAGTACCCTATATGGCAAGATAATAAGGCATTTACAACCCTAATACTACACTCCAATTGAAGGTGTTTGAAGCACTCTAGTAGTGTCTCTATATGGCATGTTAATGGGGCATTTACAACCCTAATACCACTCTTCAATTAAAGGTGTTTGGAGCACTCTAGTATTGTCCCTCTATGGCAACATAATAGGGCATTTACAGCCCTAACACAACATTCCAATTGAATGTGTTTGGAGCACTCTAGTAGTGTCTCCAGATGGCAAGATAATAAGATTTTTACAACCCTAATACTAAACTCCAATTGAAGGTGTTTGAAGCACTCTAGTAGTGTCTCTATATGGCATGATAATGGGGCATTTACAACCCTAATATCACTCTTCAATTGAAGCTGTTTGGAGCACTCTAGTAGTGTCCCTCTATGGCAAGATAATAGGGCATTTACAGCCCTAACACAACACTCCAATTGAAGGTGTTTGGAGGACTCTAGTAGTGTCCCTATATGGCAAGATAATAAGGCATTTACAACCCTAAAACAACACTCCAATTGAAGGTGTTTGGAGGACTCTAGTAGTGTCCCTTTATGGCAAGATAATAAGACATTTACAACCCTAATACTACACTCCAGTTGATGGTGTTTGAAGCACTCTTGTAGTGTCTCTATATGGCATGATAATGGGACATTTACAACCCTAATACTACACTCCAATTGAAGGTGTTTAGAGCACTCTAGTATTGTCCCTATATGGCAAGAGAAGATGGTAGTTACAACCTTAATACAACTCTCCAATTGAAGGTGTTTGGAGCACTCTAGTAATGTTTCTATAGGGCAATAGAAGATGGTAGTTGCAACGCTAATGCAACACTCTAATTGAAGGTGTTTGGAGCACTCTTGTATTGTCTGTATATGGCAAGAGAAGAGTGTAGTTGAAACCCTAATACAACACCCCAATTTAAGGTGTTTGGATATTTCTAGTAGTTTGTACAGATGACAAGATAATTGGGCATTTACGACCCTAATACAACACTCCAATTGAAAGCATTTGGAAAACTCTTGTTGTGTTTCTATATGGTAAGATAATAATTCATTTACAGCCCTAATATAACACTCGAATTGATGGTGTTTGGAGCACTCTAGTAGTGTCCCTATATGACAAGATAATAGGGCATTTTTCAACCTTAATAGCACATTCGAATTGAAGGTTTTAGGAGCACTCTAGTAATGTCTATGTATGGCAAGATAATATGGCATTTACAATCCAAATACAACACTCCAATTGAAGGTGTTTGGAGCACTCTAGTAATGTCTGTATATGGCAAGAGAAGAGTGTAGTTGCAACCCTAAGACAACACCCCAGTTTAAGGTGTTTGGAGATCTCTAGTAGTTTCTACAGATGATAAGATAATTGGGCATTTACGACCCTAATACAACACTCCAATTGAAGGCGTTTGGGAAACTCTTGTTGTGTCTCTATATGTCAAGATAATAATTCATTTACATCCCTATAACACTCGAATTGAAGGTGTTTGGAGTACTCTAGTAGTGTCCCTATATGACAAGATAATATGGTATTTTACAACCTTAATAGAACATTCGAATTGATGGTTTTTGGAGCACTCTAATAATGTCTATATATGGCAAGATAGTAAGGCATTTACAATCCAAATACAACAATCCAAATACAACACTCCAATTGAAGGTGTTTGGAGCACTCTAGTAATGTCTCTATATGGCAAGATAATAGGGCATTTACAACCCTCGTACAACACTCCAGTTGAAGGTGTTTGGAGCACTCTAGTCGTGTCTCCGGATGCAATATAATAGGGCATTTACAACCCTAATACAACACTCCAATTGAAGGTGTTTGAAGCACTCTAATAGTTTCTCCAGATGGCAAGATAATAGGGCATTTACAATCCAAATACAACACTCCAATTGAAGGTGTTTGGAGCACTGTAGTAGTGTCTCTATATGGCAAGATAATAGGGCATTTACAACCCTAATACAACACTCCAATTGAAGTTGTTTGGAGCACTCTTGTAGTTGGCAAGATAATGCCATGGCCTGTTGAGGATGGAGTGTCATCAAATCCACGAATCCCGCCGAGGCTTCAACCATCTGTAAGAAGATATCTCAAGATAATTGCGGTCAAGTTCTGGAGGTTTCGTTGAATGGTGTGGCAAGTATCTGATGCTTTGTACAGGAGAATTGCAAAATTTTAGGAACTATCGTATAATCAAGGTTGGTTATTGCAATCTTAAATATACAACGGATCACGGTGGAACATATAGTTATAGTGGATGGGATTTGAGAGTTGTAGAATTACCAGGTGTGGAACTCGACACTATGCATGTAGAGAAGAGTTTGCCGTTATAGCTAGCTAGATATTTTAGGAATATATTTTGTATGGATATACACATGTTATGTATTTTGTTCATGGATGTTGTGTATTTTGTGCATTCATGAATAGTACTTCTAAAAAAAGTATTAATTAACCTTTTGAATATCCCCATCGATTCAAAAAAAGAACAATGCTGGTATTAATCAAACTAATGCTAACGGCTCATCTATGTCATGGATGGATGGTAAAGATCAACACATCTACACCATCGGTTTAATAGCCCAACCGATGTCAAAGAGTCAATCAAAACCAACGGTTGGTTAAAAACTAATCGATGGAAAAGAGGGGGCATCCGCGCCATCAGTTTATTAAACGCCAACCAATGGTAAAAAGTTCAACATAATTACAGCGCTGCCACTCGTGATGAACGCCATCTGTGTGGAAGTTCATCCGATGGTAAATGGGCGATGGCAAAAATATTTTTTCTACTAGTGCATGGAACTGGTATGAATCAACGCGCGACAGAAATTTTGAAAGGATGAATGATTATAAGAGATTAATGAGCGAATATTTTTTAGCAACTTATTTTCAATTGCAATTGCAATTAATTTGGTAGGAAATACTTGTTTTTGCGGGCAACCAATTAATTGGTTGTAATAAAATTAATGGGTTGTAATAAATAATATCTAATACAACCAATTAATTTTGTAGCAATATCATTAATCTAATGCATCAAAATTTTGTTCGGTTGAACTAATTTGTTGAAAATGGTCTATTTTGGAGTAGTGTTGGGAATGCAACAATAATTTGCTATAAGCCTATAACAGTTCCACGACGAAGTAAGGAAGAGTGTGGTTGCCAAACAGAAGTGATGTGCATAACCGGAATCCACGATGGGTTATGTCACGGTTACTACTTATTGCTCTCTTTTTTTCCTTCCTAGCTACTCCATAGTCTCTAATTGACAAAGTTAACATTTCTTTCTTATATATGGGACTCCAGGAGCACAATTTGAGATTGCAGTAAATTAAAAGCTTCTTAATTTTTGAATTAAATAGATAATCGATTTTAATTTCTCCACAGCTTCAATTCATTGCCAGGATGCAGGTAACCTCCTGTACTGTCCTGACCAATTTCTATGGGAATTAATTCAGGAAACCCTGAATTACTTACTACTTAATTGTCTCGTCTCTGTGAGGACTGAGGAGACATATATACTTAGAATGAGTCATGCATGCCTTACTTTATCGAGTCGCATACGTAGCGCGTCTCCAAGTTGTAAGTTGTGGCCCCACCCCAAAGCCACCTCCCTTTAAACATGACTTGACTATTAATAAATAGATCTATATCCTCAATCACTTTACGATTTTGTTCATAAGTGAGCCTATTTTATTAAAAAGCTCGGTTTTGTTCAAAACAGGCAGGCCCATTTGAGCCAACAAAACCAACAAATGATTTTTTGAGCGGTGTTTGTTTGTAAGTAATATAAAATCTCAACTTACCCTTTCAATTTGATTTTCAACACTTCTGCGATTTTTTGAAGGGTAATTTCATCGTAGGTCACTAAACTTTGTACTTTGTCACGAATTAGTCATTCAACTTTGATTTGTTCCAATTAAGTCACTCTAATTTTTTTTTTTTCAAATTGATCACTATATAATTTTTTCCTCTAAAATGCTAACGGAATATGTTCATTCCGTCCAAAATGTTGACGGAACATGTTCATTCTGTCCAAAATTCTAACAGAATAAACATATTCCGTCGAAAATACTAACGAAATGAGAATATTTCATTAGCATTTAGAATGAAAAAATTATAGAGTAATTAATTTGGAACAAATAGAAAGTTGAGTAATCAATGCGTGACAAAGTATAAAATTTAGTGACCTTTGATAAAATTTATCATTTCTTAAACTATATGTATTTGTTTGTTTCTTATAAAAAGGGAAGTTACATTCATTGTACATAAAATTTTTCAACATTCTCTTTTGACCTGATTTGAAATCATAAAATGGATTGTTGATGTGAATACCACAAAAATCAGGATTTCTTTCTAAATATCATAAATATGTTGAGTTTATACTTTATAAGTTATTTAATTTATTTCTAAATTTTTGTAAATGCCGGCAAAATCATAGGGAAACACCAGGAAAGACCTTTCCCGACTCTTTCATTTGCGGCACTTAAGTAAATTCCGCTAAAAGTTAATAGTGGCGTTTTTTAAGGCCACTAAAGGCTATATTTTTGTAGTGGTTACACATGAAAGTGTTTTTTTTTTTATTTATTTGTCAAACTAATTCCTAAAACAAGTACCACTAATGTCCTCTATTTTTAAGAAACGAATAAGACAAACATGTTCAATGTTTTAAAATTAAAATAAAAATCTATAAGTATGAGATGATGAAATGGAACTGTAACAGAATGAAGAGCATCACTGTAACAAAATGATATAATGGATTGTATTATAGATGTTATCCATAAGTACACTATTTTGAAGTAGTGGTGAAAATGCAACAATAATTTGCTGTAACATTTATTTCTTATATATATATGGGACTCCAAGCTAGGAACATAATTGAATAACATTCCTTCCTAGCTTTCTCGCCATGATGCCAGGAGACTGTTTCATTAATTGATCTATATCCTCGATCATTTTACGGTTTTGTTCATATGTGAGTCTGTTTCATTAATAAGTCTGATTTTGTTCAAAACAGGCAGGCCCATTTGAGCCAACAGTAGGGGTGAAAACAGTGAAAAACCAACCAGATCGGATAGTGGTAAAACCCAGCAATTATACTAGCAATAACCATACAACCCAGCAATTATATTAAACATTTTGGACGTCAAAACAGAATTCAAAAGTAATATAAAATTAACAAATAATTTTTTGAGCGGTGTTTATTGTAAGTAACTTAAAACCTCAACTTAACTTTTCAATTTGATTTTCAACACTTTTGCGATTTTTTGAAGGGCAAATTTCATCGTAGGTCACTAAACTTTGTACTTTGTTACAAATTGGTCATTCAACTTTGATTTGTTCGAATTAAGTCACTCATTTTTTCATTTGTTTCAAATTGATCACTATATAATTTTTTTCTCCAAAATGCTAACGGAATATGTTTATTCCGTTCAAAATGATAACAGAATATGTTTATTTTGTCCAAAATTCTAATGAAATAAACATATTCCGTCCAAAATACTAACGAAATGAGAATATTTTGTTAGCATTTAAATGGAAAAATTATAGAATAACCAATTTGGATCAAATAGAAAATTGAGTGATCAATGCGTGACAATGTACAAAATTTAGTGACCTCTGATAAAATTTACCCTTTCTTGTACTATATGTATTTGTTTGTGTCTTATAAAAAGGAAAGTTACATTCACTATACATAAAAATTTTCAACATTGTCTCTTTTGACCTGAATTGAAATCATAAGATGAATTATTGATGTGAATACCACAAAAATCAGGATTCCTTTCTGAACATCATAAATATGTTGAGTTTATACTTTATAAGTTATTTAATTTATTTCTAAATTTTTGTAAACACCGGCAAAACCATAGGAAAATGCTGGGAAAGACCTTTCCCGACTCTTGCATTTGTGGCACTTAAGTAAACGCCGCTAAAAGTTAATAGTGACGTTTTTCAGACATTTAGTGGCGTTCTTCAATGCCACTAAAGGCTATATTTTTTGTAGTGGTTACACATGAAAGTGGTTTTTTTTTTATTTGTCAAACTAACTTCTAAAACAAGTACCACTAATGTCCTCTATTTGTAAGAAATAAATAAGACTAATTGTTGAGGAAAACATGTTCAATATTTTAAAATAAAAATCTACAATTATGAGATGATGAAGTAAAACTGTAACAGAATGAAGAGCATCATTGTAATAGAATAATATAATGGATTGTATTATAGCTGTTATATATAAGTACACTATTTTGGAGTAGTATTGGAAATGCAACAATAATTTGCTTTAACATTTGTTTCTTATATATAGATGGGACTCCATGCCAGGATGCCAGGTAAGCCTGTTTCATTAATTGATCTATATCCTCGATCACTATACGGTTTTGTTCATATGTGAGTCGGTTTCATTAATAAGCCCGATTTTGTTGAAAACAGGCAGGCCCATTTAAGCCAATAGTAGGGGTGAAAATAGTGAAAAACCAACCAGATCAGATAGTGGTCAAACCCAGCAATTATACTAGCAATGACCAGCAATTATATTAAACATTTTGGACATCAAAATAGAATTCAAAAGTAATATAGAACCAACAAATAATTTTTGAGCGGTGTTTGTTTGTAAGTAATTTAAAACCTCAACTTAGCCTTTCAATTTGATTTTCAACGCTTCTGCGATTTTTTGAAAGGTAAATTTCATCGTAGGTCACTAAACTTTGTACTTTGTCACGAATTGGTCATTCAACTTTGATTTGTTCCAATTAAGTCACTCAACTTTTCATTTGTTTCAAATTGATCACTATATAATTTTTTTCTCCAAAATGCTAACGGAATATACCAATTACATCCAAAATACTGACGGAATATGTTTATTACGTCCAAAATGCTAATCGAATATGTTCATTCTGTCCAAAATTCTAATGGAATAAATATATTCCGTTCAAAATACTAACATAATGAGAATATTTCATTAGCATTTTGAATGAAAAAGTTATAGAGTGACCAATTTTAAACAAATATAAAGTTGAGTGGTCAATTCGTGACAAAGTACAAAATTTAATGACCTCTGATAAAATTTACTCTTTTCTTGAACTATATGTGTTTGTTTGTTTCATATAAAAATGAAAGTTACATTCATTGTACATAAAATTTTCCAACATTGCCTCTTTTGACCTGATTTGAAATCATAAGATGGATTATTGATGTGAATACCACAAAAATGAGGATTCCTTTCTGAACATCATAAATATGTTGAGTTTATACTTTATAAGTTATTTAATTTATTTATCAATTTCTGTACTATATACAAGCTAGTGAAAATCATCAATGACTTACTAGAAAAGACTAATGTTTATAAATGTGGTCCTTTAGTTGATATGTGCTTAATTGGAACTGGTTTTTTTTAATGATTAATGATAATTGTCATTAACAGATATATTGATTAAAAAAGTTTAATTACAGAAATGGCTGTCAATTGTGCTCCCCCTTATCTTATAATAAGCTATATATATTTACATGGAGCCCCAATTGCAGTTAAGTATTAAGCTTAGTGTAAACAAGCCGTTATCCAGCCACCTCTCTATTTTCAGTACCGTGTCATTAATAAGATGACCCACTGATCTCTGCTTATTAGAGAACAATCTTCTGTTTCTCTCCCTCCACAGTGCCTAATTGGAACTGTTAAAGTAAGATAGAATTGTTGCATTCCCAAATTATCAACGTGTCTATATTAGGAGATGTTGGAGCCTTCAACAGTTCAACACCATTACATTTAATTAGTAGGTTTACATGCCTACTTCAATCCAAGATTTGGATAAAAAGGAATGAATTGAAGGATAGTTCCTATCCCACTTAAATCATCACTTCTAAAATCACACACAAATTAAGGTTATATATAAATTAAGTTCAATTAATAGAAGTATCAACAAAAATGCACTTACAATATTAAATAACTAATTGAGATAGGACAAAACAGCACTGTCCCAACAACAACAACAAAAAGTTCATTAGTTTTTTTAAATGGATATAAATATGTTTTTATTTCAAAGGGATCACAGAATCCTGTTACTTCTATCCCAATCATTCAAAGTTTTTTATGCGCAAATCTAAAAAAAACAATTCATTGGTTCCTTATCTTATCAATAACACCGCTCTAGAAGTTGAGAGTTGGCTACATAATGGCTGAGAAGCTTATACTCTGATGGTGTAACTCCACTTAGCGGATGTTACAGTACAATTAAATTATTTATCCTAGCGAATGAGCAAAGAGATTGTATACTTAAATTATATACGTAAATACTTTTTTTTATCAATATATATGTTGTTGCCGACAACCATCAAAAAAAAAATTATATTCCCTATCTCTAACTTTGTCTTATGATCAATTCTGGGTGCCAATTTTGATTTTATTTCAATTAATCAATCTCGTTTAACCTTTTCGTTTTTTTTTTCGTTTTTTTTTTTTGTTTTGACGGAGAATATGAATTCTAGTCAGATGAATATATTGAAAAAAAGAGGTTCATTATATATATGGTTCGTATTTATCAATTATCGTAGCGTTTTTTTTAAATCTTCAATTTGATTTCTCACTTGGGATCAAAATCGGAGTATATATCTACAATCATATCATTTTTAAAAGTAATTACTTTTCATGTTTTAATTATCACCTAGTAAATTATATTAAAATTTATCACATTGAGTTTTGGGCTAAGAAATTAAAAATTGTCAGTTAATTAATTAATAATAAAACTAATTAATTCCCTATTGAAATGGAAATATTATTTAGTATAATAGAAATTTTACTTGATATATTGTGAATTAATAGTTCCTATTGTACAAATATCACTTTCTTTGGAAAAAGTTTGTTATAAAATCTTGCAATTTGGTGAGAATTTCGTTTTAAATTTTTTAAATTTCAGTTTAAATTCCTTTGTAAATTGATTGAAATTTTGATTTCAATTCACTTAATTTGTCGAAATTTGTACAATTTTGATTTCACCGGTGGATAAATATAGCACCAGACAGCCTTTGTAGGGTATTTTTTTTTTAAAAAGTCTAGTGGGATAATCTAAAATGTTTTTAGGCAGAAGGCTCCTCATTTTTCACAAGAATATTTTTTTTTATGGTTATTTTGTAAGAATAAATTCGAAACATATTATGCTTTCTAGCATAAAAGGCATATATATGTCCTAACTTTGTTAATACTAGAATTATGCCTCACTTTGCTTCGGCAGCAATAATCGAAGTCGTATATATGAGTTATCGGTTATATTACAAACCAAAAAAATTACATATTATGCAATTAAGCATTAGTTTATATAAGAACAATACAAAAAAAAAAAAAAAAAAACTTGTAATGTGACATTTTATTGGTTCTGCAGAGTTTGCTACAACTGAAAAAGAACTAGCAGTGTACATAGGGCCGGGTGAAAACGGTATGGATAATATTTGATCAGTATTCAATCTGTATTCAAAAATTTAAATGTGGATATCTGATATCTGAATATCCATGTGGATAAAGATATTGATATGGTTTTACATTTCAATTATCCATATCTGAATAATAGATATATACCATATATTTTAATATATATTGTGAAAAATTTATGTTATTCACCATTACAATTAGATAAATATTATGAACTTTAATATTTTTTAATATTTATTTATATTATTTTAATAAATATCCGATTTGATCCATATGCATATCCGTATCTGTCTGATATCCGCTTCATATCCATATCCGGAAAATAAAATAAAAAGATATGAATATGATTTTACCACTATCCGCTCTGTATCCGCTCCGTTTTCACCCCTAAGTGTACATTATAAAAGAGTAAACTGCAATTTTATTTTTGTACGTGAGCAGCAACATAAAGAGCTTCACAACTTTCTGATGAAGAAATGGCTAAGGAAATAAGAGGTGTGGTTCTGGATCTTTAATAAAAGAAATAAAAAAAAAATAGATTTATTATGTTCATTTTTGTGTCAATTGAATTGAGCAGACGATGTTCAATTTTTATTTATAATTAACAGAAAAATCAGAAAAATTCAATTTAGATTGTCCAATATAAAATTGAACATAATAAGTCTAGTTGATAGTTGACACCTTCCTGGCTGTCTGTTTCAAGAGTATTTTCGACTGTACAAATTGCTATGTAGCAAGGTTCTAAATAGCTAGCTATAGCTACACTGTAACTTTTTCAAATCTAAAAAATTATAACTCTATTAACTACTTTTATTTTATAATAATTCTAAGAGTGAGTCTATGGTACTATGCATATTACGATTTGTTACCGTGCTACGGCTCTATATTCGAGTTTTCAAATCCTAACGGTCGATCCGAACCGTTCATCTTGTTCTCCATATTAATATGTGTTTGGAGACCAAATTTTACATTTTTTGAAAATGTAATACTATTTTTTTAGATTTATTGAAAATCACTGTTTTTGGATGGTCCAGAATTTTCAGATCAAGTGATTTTCTAAATATCTAAAAAAATAGTAAAAAAATTTCAAAAAATGTAAAACTTGGTTTTCAAACACATATTAATATGGAGAACAAGATGAACGGTTCGGATCGACCGTTAGGATTTAAAACCTCAAATATAGAGCCGTAGCACGGTAACAACCCGTGATATGCATAGTACCATAGACTCACTCTAATTCTAAATAGTTAGCTATAGTTGCACTATAACTGCATTATAACTTTTTTCGATCTTAAAAGCTATAGTGCTATAATTGTTATTTAGAATCTTGATAATCAGTATTAGTATTAAATCACAGAGGGGGGCACGAATCGGAAAATCGGATGAATGTAAAAATGAAGACAAAACAATATATAGTTGGGGCCTAAATTACGGCCTAGTTTTCTAATGATCATTTTTAGGCCAGCAGTGATGATGGGCTCTAATGGGCTGCTCAATGGTTGATGGGCCTAATCAGAACTAGCCTGCGCATTGACGAAACTTAGACTAACATTTTTTGAAATGACAGTTTAGAAGCTTCATTTCGGCTATCACCATTGTTATGTTAAAGAGTTGTATATATCATGAACAGTGGGGCATTTTCGGTCGATAACATCCCCACATAGCCCCATATTTCCTCTATATATATTCATGGGTCATTAAGGGTTTGCAATTGACAAATTGTTGTATGATACATTCAGCATCGAAAAAAATTCAAAGAAGCCAAGCTTGGAGGAATGGAGCCAGTGCGTCGATTCATCGATAAGTCTAGAGATTTTAGGTGCTATCAGTTGGGTGAGATCCGGATACTATTATATTTAGATCCGTATTCTAAAAGTGTTCGGGGCCGAATTTCGATCCATATACTTATTAGTTTCAAATTGGATCGGATCTAGATCCGGATACCTATCTATCCATAGATATTTCGAATCCAGTCTTTTGGTTCCGGATAGATAAATAATCATAACTTGTTTGTGAATTATCGGGTCCGGTTCGGATTCGGAGCGGATACATGTCGTAACTCACAAGCATTTTAGAAACCCTTTACGTTTAAATATAATTATAATTTCTTAAACATCTCAAATAATATATCATTATAATATAAATTAAAATATGCTCCAAAATATTAGATGTGAGATAATTTTAGAAAGTAAAATATTGGAGATGATGATTTCATTTTATGGTTTCAAAAATCTATGAATAGAATATTAATACCAATTTGTTTCAATTAGCAAAAAGAGCAATAAATTTCAATGATTCGTGCAGAAAGACAGATATAAGGTAGACAACGAGATCAAGAAAGAAATTAATTTAGCTTCGAAAATTTATAAGCAAAAGGTGAACGTAATATTTAATTTCAATGATCTGTGCGAAAAGAACAATAAATTTCATTCAATAAATTTCATTCAATAAATTAAAAAATACTACAAATTATTGTCTTTTCATAGTTATTAATATATGTTTTTATATTAAAAAATTATAAATAAATGATATTATAATTTTATCGGGTATTTATATGGATATCGGATCGGGTTCGGTTATGGATCGGATAATTAAATCAAACCCATATCTTATCCATTACAGTGTCGAATCTGGATCAGATATTAAATTATTAATTTTGTAACCGTACCAATAATTTAACCAGTTATATTTTCTAAATCATACCTTATCCAAATTAATCAAATTCAGATCAGTTCCGATTCAAATCCGATTCGGTTCTATATCAAATCTGAATAATCGGATAAAAGTAGCACCTTTAGTTCTAACGGCTTCATTTCCAATTGTAGTTGGAATATTTCCATCAAGGTACGTAGTTGTTAGCTATATTATATCCTCGGGGATTCGGCCAAAGAGATTGAAATTGGGACTCACGCATCCTCTCTCAATCCTTCACATTGGATATTTTCCATCTCTTTTTTTTGGAGAGCCTGCTGCCATCGATGATCACATACCTCTACGTTTGGGGGAATTTCATATATATTCCTCAAAAGTTTTAATATTACGTATTTATCCCTCCAAAGTAAATAATTACATATTTATTCTTGAAAATTACACAAACTCACATATTTACCCAATCTAATCCTATAACATATCAAATATCTCCAAAAACAATTAAATAATAATTTTTAAAACTTTAAAATTTATTTTACAATATTAATTAATAATATGTTGACTATTATGCCCTTCGGTCTGTTTAGTTCGCCTGAGTTCTCTTCTCTGTAAGGTGTCAAACCTCCCCCGTCTCTCTCTCCAAACACGCCAAATCACATATTTCAACCCGCCTTCCCTAGTCACCTCCCCTCTCACAGATTTTTGCTGCTCCTCGTTGCTTTAACTTTCCATCTTCATTTGGAGAGAGGCGGGAGGTTTAGCGCCTTAGAGAGAATAGAACTTAGACGGACTAAAGAGACAAAAACAAAGAGTATAACAGTCAACATATTATTAATTAATACTGTAAAATATTTTTTTTAAATTAAAAAAAATATTTTTAATTATTTTTGGAGATATTTGATATGTTATAGAGTTAGATTGGACAAAATATGTGAGTTTGTATGATTTTCAAAGATAAATATGTAATTATTGATTTTATAGGGGTTATATATGTAATATTGAAACTTTTGAGAGATATACATGAATTCCCCTTTGTATATAAACATAGACAATAAGTTTGCAGCTGGTTCTTCCCTTATGTGAAAAAACTGGATAAAATTAATTAAAAAAAATGATTATATTAATATGCTTTAATGTAAAAATACATTAATTGGACACATTTGAAGGTGAGAAAATATTTTATTTTACAAATTTATAAAGTACTCAATTGGATAATATTATTGAAAATATGTTTTTTTTTTTCCTTTTTGTACTTTGAAACTAATAGCACTATCATATATTAACATGATTCTAAATAGCACGTTATAGTGTTGTTATAGTATTTTTGGACCATAAAAGCTATGACGCTATTGGCACTATAGCAACGCTATATGAACATAACACTATTTTTTTAGCCGTTCTACTATAATGCGATAAACGTTATTTAAACTATGATATTAAAATAGCATATATCATAAATACTTAAATGTACACTAGAATTATTTTGTCTATAAAATCCAGAATAGACGCACTACAGCAAAATTAGTCATCTCCGACCGGTCAGGTCGCTGGTCACTGAAGACCCCCAAAAAACCAAAAAAAAAAATTAAAAAATTAAAAGCATTGGAGATGAACCCTTCAGCGACCGATTTGGCCCTGTTGCGGAGAATTCGTATCCTCTGAGATATCTCAAACTTTGCGTGACTTTATTGAAAATCCCAACCGTTTAAATACGTTCTGACGAATCTCAAAGCACAAATAATACAGCCCCTGCGCTATCACCGAATAGGCACCGGACACGTCGGTTACGCAAAAGTTGAGATATCTCAGAGGATACGCACTCGTTGCGGAAGCGTCCCCTGAAAAACGCGCGTCCCTCTCCCTGTCATCCCGCGTTTTGTGTGTTAGGTACTTAAG